>JAJDMX020000054.1:0-151975 GCA_022345685.2 Nothomitra cinnamomea | reverse complement strand
ATGTGAGATACTTGCGGCTAAGTCGGCAACTAGCCTCCTCGTATAGATTCAGGAGCAGTACAACACTCGTTGCAAGGTAGTCATCCCCTTTGGGCACCGTGTTCCACATCTGGCAGAGACCTATAACGTTTATCGTGCGGTGGTCTGGACACTAATCGGCCATGGCGCCGGCTTTCATGCAACAGACCGCCCTGGTCGTAATGCACTACATTATGCCGTACAGCGTCAAAACGTTCAGATAATCAACTTCTCTTTAAACGCGGAACCGACGCCAATTTGCCAGACTCCTCAGGTTACACACCATTTTATTGTTTTTTAAAGCCGGGAAGGATGGTGAGTCCCCACAAAGAAGCTATATTCAATTTATTACTATTTTACCCTGCCCCTGGAGCAGAAAACCGGGAGTATCGAAACCAGTGCTCTAATAAAGATTTTGTGAACATGCCATTGCCTCTTGCTATTGAGTCCGAAAGCTGGCAGGCCTTCCACTTTCTCTTAACAATGAAGGCAATACTGCACACTGCGGCCACTAGATGACCCTGTATAAAGGAGCTTCCGCTTGGGTGCCGCAGCCAACGGCGGTAGAGATGCTGCCAGCTCAAGGAGCCAGTGCCACGGCTGAAAGATACAGCAATTTAATGGGCCACGAGGCACGTAAAGGCTTACCCAACAAAGACGCCAGCAAACGGCATCATCTTTCGACGACTTCAAGTCCATCTTGAAGATATGTATGGATTTCAGACTTGGCACCAATGCGACTAATAACCGAAATCAATCTCTACTCCATGTTGCAGTGGTTCATGCTAAAGACCTTTTTGAATTAGACCTTGCGCAGCAACTCGTTGAAGTGGGTGTAGATGTGCATCAGCCTGCATGTGCAGCTTGGGACGCCTACGTGCTTGCTATTGTCCATGGGAGACTCTCTGCTCTCCGCGTCCTCGTAGCTCATGCAGCCAAGGAGCCCAACTCAAGGCACTAGATTCACTTGGAGAGATTAGGCCACTTAGGTGGAGACAGATTTGTTGTAGCGGACGCAACGTGTAGGGGTAACGGAGGCTTAGATTTAGCTATATATTGCGACTATGTAAACAAGCGACAACTCTCCTCCTTGCTACGTAGGGCTTTAAACTACTATATGATGCTGCTAGCGCATTCTAGGTCTCTCTAGGCCGCCGTTAGGGGCTTGCGGGCCGCGTGTCACCGAGCATGGCTGCCTACTAGGTACCCCGTCAAGCTAACGACGGCGCTGCCACGGGCCTGCGCGGGCGCTAATCACAATATGATTTCTTGAAATCTTCTGTTCTCCCCTGTCCGGCAACACTTTAATTAATTCAAGGGTTATTTACTCGACTACTCTTTTTTTCGATCTAAATTACTTGGATACCCTTTTTCGTTTACCTGATTACCCCACCAGAGCTTGACTCATCGTCACCGCCATTTCGCACATATATTCAGTATAAGCACTCTTCTTTTTCTTCCATCTTTCTCTTTTCTTATGCGGTCAACATGTCTATAGTATAATCTATTCCTTTAGAACTTGGCCTTGACTTTGAGTCTCTGTCTGCGGCCAAGAATGCAATTCATGCTATCATTGTTGATTGAGGGAAGTCTTTTCGTGTGTTTCAGTCAGACCACAAACACTATATTATTACCTATCATAATACTTTTTGCAAATTTATGATCTGTACTACTGTATTGCAAAGCCCTAAAGTTAAAGTTATATATTATATTTCTCATAATTGTAGTTCTTTTATATATCTGAATTTTCTTCAAGCTTATTTAATATCTTTTCTTACTGAATGACTTGAGTTACTGTGGCCAATAATTAAACAACTTGTTATAGTGGACTTGGGGTCACAGTGTGAAATAGGCAGTTATAATGTAAATGGATTATATTTATCAGGAGGAAGAAGAAAAAAAATTTTAGTTAAAACTATAAGAATGATTCCTAATTACAAGGTACTGTCTCTACATATAAACCTCCTGCCTGCGATACTAGTATCACTCAGATGGTGAATGGGGGCTAGAATCTTCATGATCTGAACTATAAGACTTGTGGTAATCTCAACCTCTATTTCTCTTTCATGCCTATAGTGCCACATCAATACTGCTATGTTAATACTGCCATGCCAGTGGCAAGCATACTATAATACAATTTTTTAAGCTCAAATTCAAAGTGTAGAATGTATCAATTATAGCAATATAGGTATTAACTACCAGCAAACTTAATAAATACAGGAAGCACTATGGTAAGAACTTAATAGTAATGAAAGTAAGTATTTTAAAAGACTTTTAGGAATAGTTACTATATTGGTAGAACATAATGATCAAAACTACATAGGTCGGTACCATATGTATTGAGACTTCTTGCTTAGACCTCTTTTAGGCAACTTCCCACTAAATTCTAGTTAAGATTTTTTTTACGCCCTTCCTTATACTCATTACCAACCTCAAGATAAATGATTTCTTTAATATATCACTCAATTCTCTCAATCCAAGCTTGGATCTTTACTTGCTCAAAATCTCTTCAAGCCTTAGTCCAGTTTATAATTGCGTTCTTATAAATTTTTGATGCTTTATATTTAGTAGTAATTCGCTTAAGAAAAGGCTAAGCAGGCTCAATCATATTGAGATCAGGTGAGTTTCCTGGCCATAATAAATACTGTACTTCATGTAGATCATAGAGTTCTGCTTGTGATCAATATACATATGATAATACATTTTCTTCTTAAACTAAAGTTCCTGGTTGATTCTTCATATATTCTTTTGCAAATAGTATAAGTTTCCCCAAAATAATAATCTTCCCATAGCGATACCAATCAATACTTCCTGCTCAAGCTTCATAAACCAACTTTCTAGTTGATTTAGTAAATTTCCATTCTGGCTTCTGGCCAGGTACTTGATGTTGCAAATTAATGTCATATACCTGTTGAAAGTTCCCATTCAGCTTTAATATTTGACTTTTTTAATGTATTAAAAGCATTTAATTCTTGATCTGCAAATTTTTTTTTTAAGCTGTTTTCATTGTCCAAATATGTATTGGCCCTTTCTTATCATAATAAAAATATCCTAGAACATAAATTCTGAAGATTTTTTCCACCATCTTCATATTATTGTTGAATTATGATATTCTTCATAGGTTCTCTAAACTTGAGTTTTACCTCTTCTATATTCTAATACTATACTCATTTTATTAGACCATATCACATTTTTCCAATCTTCAAGTATTTAGTATTTATGATCTTTTATGAACTATAGTTCTACAACTTTCATAACTTGTGTCAAGTCAGGTTTTTATGTTGATTTCCACTTTTTAATACCTGACTTATAAAGTATTCTCCATGTAGACATTGCAGAAACTTCTGCCTTAAATTTAAGTTCTTAAGCAAATTTTTCTCTTTTATCTCGAATTAATTGTACAGTAGTAAGAATTTTTTCCTCTACTGCTTCTGTTATTACTTTAAGTCAGCCTGATCATAAAGCTTCTATGAAGTAATTATCCTGAAGTGCCTAGCTTATTGCAGGATTGAAGCCATACTCATATGCTATCTTTTTAGTACAATAAATAGTTATCTTAGATAAGTCAATAACTTTTATTATTTTTGGAATAGAGGTATTTTACTCTAGTAATGCAAATGCTTGTGCTTTGAGAGTTACTGATATTGCACAATTAAGCATTTCAGGTGGGATAATTTTTTTGGTAAGGTCTCGCCTAATTTCTTTAATTAAAGTTTAGCTAAGGAGTCTCAATACATATGGTACTGACCTACATACATTATTTTTGAAAACTGGAGATAAATACTTCTACTATTGTTTTGTTGCTTTAGGAGTTACTCAAACTATATAGAAATATATTTTTCTACTCATTGCTCTAGATAGTTATTATATAAGATTATAATTTTATATGATACTTTTAATTGTTTATATACATAATACAAATAATGAAATCTTGCCCTTAATTTGCATTGTAATTTCAATTGAAGATGCAAAGAATTAAACTTAATTTCTATACCGTATGAAGAAATACTTTGTTAGTATAGATAATGAAGTAAATATTTTCATTAGTAATCAGAATAAAGACCTATAAACATCTGTGTCAAAGATTTTTTCAAATCTAACATACTCACACAATTGTCAGCATTTAGCTAATAATGTATAGAAGTATTTTAGCTTGCAAGTTAGAAATTAGTTCTAGAAAGTAATATATGTATTTAATACTCACAACTTTAAAGAAGCTATAATAATAATTTGGGAAATTAGCACTCTAGTAACAAAATATATTGAAACAATACTTCATAAGTTTTAAGTATAGTATGCTTTTCCTTAGTCTAGATTTAGTTATAACATATTGAATATTACAGTGTCTCTTAATTTGTCCTGAGACAGATATTGAAGCTTATTTATCTTAAGTCTTTTTCTTGCAATTTGGATAAAAGTTATAGTCATAATCTATACTTACTGAGGTCATGAGTATTGTTCACCCCAGATTATAGATTATATATAAAATAAGCTTAATAAAAGCTATTAATAAGCATATAAATACTATATGAAATTTACTCCAAAATGAGTTAACATAGGTATATATTTCTAATAGCACTACCTATATTGTTAAACTGCACAAAAAAGCATATATGTATAATGAATTTCAAGATCATTAGCTTCTATGCTATCATAT
The DNA here is from genome assembly GCA_022345685.2 of Nothomitra cinnamomea. Lineage (NCBI taxonomy): Eukaryota > Fungi > Ascomycota > Geoglossomycetes > Nothomitra > Nothomitra cinnamomea. The sequence continues at coordinate 147,300 of JAJDMX020000054.1, read as the reverse complement.
TATAACTACATGTTTGGCTTAAGTGTATAACTCTTATGACTAAATTTATACTTGCTATTCTGTTGACTTTTATTGCAAAACCTATGAAAAGTATATATAGTTGATGTATAAAGAAGACTTGAATACTAAGTATAGTAATTATAATATACCTATTCTCACAAAAGAGTATGAAGATATAGACAAGATAAAGGCTTAAACTAACATTAGATTATTTGTGAATATTGTAAGAAGCAAGAGCACAATTGTTGAAACTGTAAAAATGCTTTAAATATATAATCTATAGTAAAAGTATTTGAGAAAATAAAGTAAGGAATTTAAGTAATTTAAATTGAAAAAAAGAGTAATTTAGTAAACAACTTTTAATTAAAAGACTCAAAAAGACTCTCTTTACTTTTGAAAGCAATTTAGTTAAGAACTATATTGATAGCATCTGAATTAATATTTCATAGAGCTAGTATCTATGTAATTGACAATTTTAACTAAATAGTCTTACACATAGCTACTTACTGTTGAAATAATTTGAAATGGATAATTTTATTTTTAATTATCTATAGCCCCAAAGGGGTCTTATATAGACAGCAATAACAATACTATTAATGTGGCCATTACCATTACTTGTTACTACTATGATGCAGCAGAAGTAATCTTCAATACTCTTGCTTTAAGAGCCCTATAAGTCCAATAAGTATATTTGTCCTATCCTGTCCTGTGGCCTCATTAAACTTCACTTTGACTTACAAGTAAGAATCCTATAAATAAAACCTCATAGCAGTGCAAGAAGAGTACTACCCCATAGTCTAGTATAGCTTACTCTTATTCACAACTGTAATATCACTTTTGTAGCAGTATTCTTTAAATCTGTAGGCTATAGCCTTATACTCTAGTGACAATTTTACCAAGCTTCATATATCTTCTATTAATAGCTTCTTCTTGCCTAACAGCTTACTTTATTAGCTTTCTATCACTTTGCCTGCTTTGGACTCTCAATTACCTTTTAATAACAATCTAGCTTAGCAGATTAACAAGGCTTACAGATAGTTACTATTACTTTTCATTATTTTGAGAGTTTAGAAATTAGTAGCTATAACTACTAAAATCATCTATACTAGTATTTTTAGCATTTCAGCCCTTTATGCTAGCTTTAATATATTAAACCACTAGTTTCTTTTAGAATTCTAGAACATGTTCAGCCTAAGTTAAACTTATTTCAATAGTTCTTCCTAAAGCTTTCTTTTTATATTCCTTATTAGCTTCCTTCCTAATCCAGCACTTGTACTTCTTATGGCCAGACTAGAGACAATACTAGTATTATACCTAATTTCATTCTTGTCATAAACAACCTAAGTTTCATTAGAATAAATGTTATAAACATAGGAATGATGCCAACTACTATTGAATCAGGTTATAACCCTACAGAATTAGGGACAACATATATAACTTGGTAAAGATGAACTGAATATAAGGATAAGTGATACTTGTTAAAGGCAAGTGGGGGCTAAAGTGGAACTTGTGCAATCAGTACTCTTAGTACTGAGAGTACAACTTATAGTAACTCAATAAATTACCCACACCCTAGTTAAGGCGATGGCCTTAGCTAGTTATATGAATGCTAAGTAATTTAATTAAGAAGCGATTAATCATGTGGAGTTTTATAAATTATAAAACCTTAAGTCGTTAGATGTAGATGAAGAACTAAGAGAGCTAAAAGATATATAGTAGCTAAATAATATGTAAGTTAGGCATAATGAGTAGCTGAAGCATAGGTAAAGAGTTATGAGTTATAATGACTTAGGTTTCATTATTGAACTCAGCATAAGTTATATTATAAGTCACATTAAGAGGTATGTATACTAAGTAGTATAAGTTGTTCGTTAGTAGATAGGTAGGAAATTAGTGAAGAGGTAGCTATAAATAATGTATTGGAATTTCAGGAAAAGTGTCTTTTCTTCTCTTATAAACATCTCAAGCCTCATCAGGAACACCATAGACACAAGAGTGGTTTGGGTGCTATTGAACCAAGTCGCAGACCCATAAGGTTAGGAACAGCATATATAGCTTGGCAAGGATGAACCAAATACAAGAATGGACGGTACTTGCCATAGGTGAGTGGAGGCTGAAGCAAGAGTTCACGTATTTAGTGCTCTCAGCGCTGAGAGTACAACTCACAGCAACTCAATAAATTACCCACACCTCAGTCAAGGCAACAACCTCGGCTAGCCATATGATGGCCAAGTAGCCTAGCCAGAAAGCAATTGACCAACAGGAACTACCATAGCTTATAGACACAGAACCATTGGTTATGAGAGAAAGACCAAGAGAGCTAAAGGACACTTGGCAGCTAAAATACATATCAGCTAAATATAGTGGGCAGCTTGGGTACAAATGGAAAGTTATGAGTCATGATGACTTAAGTTTCATTATTAGACTTGACGTGAGTTAAGTGTGAGTTATGCTAAGGAAAGAACACATCTATTAGTATAAGTTACCTGTTGGCAGATGGCTCAGAGATTAGTGAAGAAGTAACTATAAATATAACATTGGGATTTTAGAGAGAGCATTTTTCCTTCTCTTTTCACTAAATGTTTTATTAGTTTAGCAATAAAGCTTTGTACCAAAAATCATCACTTCAAGATATCTTTTAATATAGTTACAGTAGAACTGTTTTACTATCTTAGTATATGGGACCAATATAACTATCCTACAGTTATCTTAAGAATACTTCGCTGTATACCTGAATACCTAAATAAACTAGGAAATAAGACCTCATCAGAGTTATATCATTACATCTTCCCTCTTTACTAAATGTCTTACTAGTTTAGCAATTGAGCTTCATACAAAAAATTATCGCCTTAGATATTATTTAATATTGTTACAGTATAACTATTTCATTATCTTAATATACAGAACTGATATAGTTATTTTACAGTTACCTTATGAATTTCTGCTACATACTTGAATACTTAAGACAAACTTGGAAATGAGACTTTATCAGAGTTGGATTGTCACAATTCTAAATTTCTACCAAGTTTCTCAATTCTACCTTAATCTCTAAACTAGTATCCTTATTCTTAACTTTATTTGTAGTTTGTAGTAGCTACAAAAGTATTACTATATAGTTTCTCTTTCTTCTCATTATTCTAAAATTCCATCTTACTATTGATAAAAGTAATGATAATATAGTTAAGTGTTTTGTTGACAGTAGATTAATTTGATATAATTGTTTAAATAAATTGCCAGGACTTGGGCAGATTGATAATAGGGTGAGAAATTACTTCATTGTTAGTAAGAGTCTATGTAATATGTATTATCTCATTATAATATATTAGTACCTTTGAAATTAATATAGATATACTTTCTTTATTATTATATTTCTCTTTATGAAGGTACTTATAAAGTAAGATGAGTTTATTCTCATTAAAGACATTATCAACATGGTCTCTTAAGATCCACCACATAGTCTATAAATCTAAGTTGTCAGCTATATAAACCTAAATTGTTATTAAGCAAGACTGGTATATAATCACAGTAACGATGTTATACTGCAAGTTATACTTATCCCATTTGTCTTCATTTTAATTATATATAGTAGTGCTGATATTAGTTGTAGGCATGTCTAGAGGCTATTCCTTAACTGTAATAATGTACCAAACTTAGATAGTATGGAGGATATAAGTGACAGAGATACTTTATAAGTAATAATTTGTTGTTATTAATTTCAAGGTGTTGCTATACTTACTGTGACAGGTTGCAATCATATTTGTATTTAAAGAAATGTTTATAATGTAATAAAAGTATGAGCTGACCAGGCTCATAACCTGTTTGAATAATTTAAAGTATACAATTTTTTTATTATTATTATTTATAGCTCTAAAGAAGTTTTATATAGATAGTAGCAGCAATGCTGCTGATATAACTATCATCACTACTTGCTACTACTATAATATGGCAACGATAATCTCCTATATTTATAATAATGATAAAGTAATAATTAGGTTATTACTTTAAACTAGTATACTAATAAGTTTATTTATCTCTACCTTATAAAAGAAATAAATGAAAAGATATATTATTCTATATAACTGTTATATTTAGCTAACTCACTATTGTAGACCTACTACTTTAGTCCAGTATTAATACATAAGTCAATAATAGTTTCCTAAAAAGTCACTAGCTAGAACGTCCAGAATATAACTCAACTACTTCATATATTGCATTAAGAATAAGTAAGTTCTACTATAGACCAGGTAGTCTTAACTTGCAGATATTAAAAGTAACATAGATATTGGTAAAGAATAAGGCAGAAGTAGAAAATGATACAAATTATATTACTTTAAGAGATATATTGAGATTTAAGGAGTTTAAAGGGTTATAGAATAAATTAAGGAATAAAATTATAAAACATAGGTTAAGTTGTACATGTTCAACTATTAGCTAATATTGAAGTTATTGGGGTGACAATGTAGTGGCAAATCTACTCAATATAGTAGTAAGATCATATAACTATAAGTATTATAAGTAATATATAAAAGTTGATGATAACTGTAGTCTAGAGAATAAATTAAGTGTCTCTTAGTAATTCTTTTACAACGGCTAATATGTATATTGATTAAACTCTTTTCTTGAGAAGTTAAGTTTTTGAGGTTATAGAAATTCATAAGTCAATATAGCAAAATTATAGTTTAATTGACTACTAAATAAAGTACTATCTTAACAGCAGTATAATATAGCTAACTAGGAAGAGTACTATAACTATTATAGTAAGCTTTTTCTTAAAGATTATTCTTTACAGTTAATTATTGAACATAACCATCTTCAGACTTAAAGGAGGTTCTTACCATATACACATCTCCACCTTATACACATAAACTCACACAATTACCAAAATCTTCAAAATAGATATCTTAACCAAATTGGGCTCAATTAAGGCCATTTCTGATATATCAAATTTGCAGAAGTATTCTAATTACATAAAAACTGCAAAAGAGTATAATATTAATTGTTTAACACTGTTGCAGCACTATAGAGAAATTACTAGTCTTAGATAAGGTATTATTAACAATTAGTCCCTCCTTATTAAAGAGTAGTCAAAAACTTTAATTAACTATATAAATACTCCTTATAATTAAAACCTTCTTCCAATACTTTCAATGATGCAAAATTTTATCTATAATATTACAAACTAGTATTCTAGTAAGAACTGGATTATGCACTAAATTAGAAATAACTGCAATTTAATAATTTTGAAATATTTGACTATAATTAACCTTCAATGCAAGAAGGCAGATTTGAACTATTAATATAATCTTTACTTTAAGCTTTTGAAGGCAAAGATAGTATAGTATAAGATTGAGCCTTGATTTATATATAATTTAGACAAGAAAGACTTCTTAATTAATATTCTTAACAATGTTAAATATGTGTTTACCAAAGCTTTATATGAAAAGAATAAATTGATAGGTACTAGCCAAAATAGCAATAGAAAGTAAATTACTCTAATATTATTTATTTGTGTGAATAGAATAAGCTTATTATCAAGTATTATTTATCAAGCTATTTTAGGCAATCTTTAAAATAACTAGTTGCAAAATTTTCACTCTAAAGAATATGAAGTCTTCTTTATCTCCTTATCAATAAGCTAAATAAATAATGACTTTGAATATTCATAACTAAAGAATATATTTAATTGGTATGTAAAGAGTAAAGCCCAAAAAGCTTGAAGACTTCTTCTGGTTGATAGGTATAGCTTTTATATTAATATAAGATTTTTTAATTTGTATAATGAAAATAAGATTTTGATAGCAGTTCTTCCTCTTTATTCTACATACCAGCTTTAGCTATTAGATATAAGATTATTTTTATAGATTTTTACTCAAATGCCTTAATTTTTTGTCTTATTTACATGGATACTATTAAAATATTATCAAAATACCACTAATATACTAGCTTTCACCATTACCCTTCTAGCATTTCAGCAACTCTGGCAATTATGCCCTTGCTGACTATAGTGCCCACAAATAATCTGTCAATAGCTAGGGTTCTTGTCCTGTCTAAATTGCCATTTCTTTGGCCTTCCACGTTGTTTTATAAGGATAGATACTTCAAATTTGCTGAACTCTTCCACAAGATCCTCTTTGTATATAGGATATATGTACTTTGAATAAGACTCATAGTAGTACTTAATAGAATATTATTCATTAATATAGTCATAAGAGTTTTATCTTTGCTATAGACAAGTAACAACTACATGTTGACATAGAATAAAGTATATTTGAAACTCTTCATAACTGTAGTTCTTCTCATGCAGATTCACTATATGAGTACTACCATTTGATACGAATGCTTGCGCTAACCTATTACTGCCTAATTCTACATGGTAGTGCCAAGCCTACTAATAATTTTTCTCTAATCTAGCTATTGCAAAGTCTGTAATGCGATAAAACTTATGAATCTAAGATCGACAATAATAGATAGTACCTATAACTTTTGTCCAAATCGCAAGAATAAGATGTAAGATAGAATAGCTACGAAACTCATCCTAAGAGAAATTAACTGATTCTGCAATATTAGATATAATATATTTAAATATTGGAGCAGGGAAAGCATATTATGCCCATAATTTATAAATAATTCTATCAATATACTCTTTAGCGGGCATATAGATTTCTGAGATTGTAGAGAGTGCATTCTGAAAATTATATTTGTTTAAAATATGTACAGCTTTCCAGAATACATTTTGTGAAAATAGTCCAAAATGCTTTTGAATGTTATCAGCAAAGTGATAACAGCAATGTGAATGGTGTGTATCTGGAAAGACATCTGGAACTGCTTTTTGAAGATCTTTATCCCTATCGCTAATAATCATAACTCCTTCACCATCAATTCCATAAAAGTATGGCTTTATATTTTCAAGAAACCACTTTCAATTCTCATTATTCTTAATAGAAACAACTACCTATACTAGTAGCAGGATTTTGTTATTCTCATCCAGCGTACATGCAACTAAAAGGGTCATACAGAAGCAAGACTTAGTATAATATCTATTAAGACAGGTAGTATTAAGTACTATAAAATAACGTTGAAAATGTTCTTTCTAGGTCTTAACATTATAGTGATTTATATCATTATAGCTTTCTACTATTGAAATAAGGTCTGGAATTTAAGTAAAGTATTCAGCTTTATCTCTCTTAAATTCCTTTCGTATGGCTTCCTGTGTTTACCATGCTTGATAATTGTTAATCTCAGTATTACCATGCTGAATCTATTCTATGGTCTGAATTTGAGTAGGCAGAATCTCTCTATTGTTTACCACAGCAGTTCTATAACAGCTGGCAAGAAAAGATATAGTATGTACTAGACGGAAATTCCGATAAGTGATTAGATTGTAAGAATGTTAGGTATAACATGTAATAAGAATTTTTGGACCTTCAAGTAAAGCAGCATGTATAGAGAATTTACAAAATGCATTACAACAAATAACTACATAATGCTTGCGATCAGAATAATAGACTTTGAAAGACTTACCTCTATTTACTACAAACTCACAAATAGCATTTCGTGCTACACAGATAGAAATAAACGGAATGCTGAGCTCAACAGGAATAGGCTGAGTTATTAACATAGTAGACTATAATAGCATAAAGGAAAGAAAGAAGACTAGGGGATTGAAGCACTCTTATATATAAAAGAGCTATATAGAAATACTGATGTCGAATGAGTAGTAATTGAGTATGTGTTTGGTGGTATCTGAGTAAATAAGATGAAAAATCAAGGCATTTGAATAAAAATCCATAATTATTTACCCATTAACTAATATATCTTAAAAATTTAAAGATACTTCAATATGATAATGGTGGGGAATTTAAGGATGTACTTCTAATTCTTATGAAGGAGCATAACATTACTGTTATTAATAGCTGTCTACGATACCTCCAAAGTTAGAGTATGGTTAAGTAATCTAATTCTGTAGTAAAGAGAAAATTAATAGCTTGAAAGTTGGAAATTGGACGATAGACTAGTTTACAGTTTTACCATTTATCAATCTCTATATGAATACTGAAGTACATGATAATCTACCTTGTAAAAGAATACTATTTGATATTTAGACAAGTTAAGTTCCTTAGTGAAAGCCATTATTAAGTTTGATAACCTGAAAAAATACTTACTTGAAAATTATTAAAAATAAATTTCACAGGATCCTAACTACGTTAAGGATCCTCTAGAAGATCACCTGCTTTCTGAAGACATTACAAAATTAGTAATTAAAAGTGAGTTATTTGCTGAACCATATAACTCCTTGTTAAATACCACTAATATCAACTTAGTCTTACTCACTCTACCACCTCCAGTAGGCTGAAATGAACCTACTATATTGAAGCAACAAGTTAAAGAGAACAATATCCTTGTAGCAGAGTAGATAGTATCTAAATCTGAAAAGTGTCATCCCTTTGTTACATTTAAAGAGAATGATGTAATTACTTTACTAATTCTAAAAGCTAATAGAAAGTCTGCTAATTCTCTTCACCTTCCTTGCCATGTAATTAGAGTCTGTGGTAATAGTTATAAGCTTCAAACTTAATAAAGAAGGTTCAAGAACAACTATCTAGTCTCACAGCTGTTACAATTAGAAGAAAGTATTGATGATGATTTGGGGGCACTCATTCCCAAAGACAAACTCAAGGACTTAATTACTATTAATACCATAGTTCAAAAGATAACTAGTTGAGCTTGAATAATACGGTCATTATCCAAACCTAAAGCAGCTATTCTGAAGTCAGCAGGTCTGAAATTAACTAGCTGCAAGTACATAGCTAGTTCTGCCAATGCTCTCTGCTCATTATGCTTATTTTGGGATCAAGTTAACTAGTGATAGTGAGTCTACTATGGTATTGCGCACTTATAGATAATTTTTTGTATGTTAATACTTTTAATATATTTATGAATAAGACAAATTGATTTTATATTACAGTTGAGTTGGCTTAATTATCAATTTAACTTATTGGCTAATGTAATATTTACTTGACAAATAAGCTAGCTTATTGACCCAGAACTCTACCTGACAAATTAGCTGGAACAATACCAATATGAGTTACTATAGAAGTCTACTTAAGCCATTCCAGCCCAGTAAAGACAAATCATTATCTAAAGCATGAATGCAACTCTATTAAGATTACAATATTGTGAGAGACACATTAACATGAATATAATAAAGTTGTAAATATGAATACAATGGAGTTATAGAATTTACAATGTTATAAAGCTTATACCACTGTAAAACTTATAGTAATGTAACTAGATTTACGTTGTACCTACTACAGTACTGTACTAAATATGCCACTAAAATTTGTACAGCATTGTATTTCTCACATTGCTAGTCTCCACATGGCCCTACAAGCTTTATAGAGATTACAGAGTTACGCAAATAACTGTGTTGTAAGAATTATGATACTGTAAGGCTTATAGTGTTATGTAACTGATAATGTCATACCGGCATATATCTGGTTCACTTACAGTCTCCTTTCAGTCTAGCACCTCACCCCAACTTGTCTTCTTCATATTCAGTAATACTATCAGAATCTACCTAACTTTGTACCAAATTCTCAAGAGCATACTAGACAACTTCTGCTAAATAAATAAATAAAGTTTTGATCATCTGAGCATTTACAAGATGTGTCGGTCATACTAGAGAGTATTTTCCCCTTAAAACAGTTTATCTACTCACTTAGACTGGGGTTGCTTAGTAAACAAACTTTGACATTAGAAATAGCAAAATTTCATTGGGGTTTTGAGTGTTTCCAAAACAGGTTACACATAGGTATGAAAACACCATTCTTGCAGAGCTGTTATTGAAGATTGTGTGACAAAGGAGATTTGTAAGGTCATTAGGTCCAATTTTTCTTGTTATCCAATCCTAGTCAGCTCAAATTCCTCCTCAGGGAAGTGAGAATATACTGATTTTGAAAAGCCATCTTTGGAAGGCGTGTGATTCGAACCCACGACCTCCTAAAGTCAAATTTACATGTCGTGTTGTTGTGTGGCCGCTCGGCTACGAGGTGGCCAGAAGGGGGTGCAACTAAGAGGGTTGTAGCGGGGGGTGAGCGTTATGCTTGACTCTACCAACTGTCAATCTGAAACAGACGTTGAGGAGGAAAAGCTACAGGGCTCCCAGGAATTCAAGTCGGTGGCTACAAAAATACCAATGTGGAGAATGTATGTAAGACCAAATACAAACGGACGGGTTCAATCCCCCGTAGTGTGTTTATATCCTGGCTATGTGACAAACCGTAAAAACGTGCTAGCGAATCAAGTAATCCCGCCAAGCGATGGGTTACCACATTAAGGCACTTGGCAAAAAAATCTCACGTTTGGTTGGCGAGGGGAAAGCTTGTACGGATAAGCGAAGTTGCCAGGTTGCGTTCAGTACTTGCTTCTTATGTGACTGGCCCCACGGAAGAAATTCGTCATTCGTTTTGATATCAAACGTGGTGTTTCCGCTCGGGATTGCTGGGTGCGGAGTAGGTAAAATATCTCTCTCTCGTCTTTGTTAGGACTTTGGAAGGCCGTGATTGCGCAGTCATAACTTCCCTCTGTAGTGCCGACGCCGGGACCAGCGCGGGTCCTCACTCGACAATGTCGAAAACCCGCCCCGTCTTATCGCTGCACGATACGCAGTTCAGAAATTGCGGTCAAGCCAGCTCTCGGGTGTTCGCGGAGAGACCCACTTGACGAGATAACAATCCCTAAGAAACGAAGAAATGATGCTGAACAGAATCATTCCGCCAGGCGTCCAGTGGATGCGCTAAAGCGAGGGATTTAAAATTTCAATGGATCGGGGCGGGAGAGAGAGGCGAAGCAAGAGGGTGAGTAGATTCTTTTAAAACACCACGCCGTCGGCTACGTTCGAGGTAGATACTTGCGATTGCGAAAACCACCACAACTGACTACTCCTGAGCAAATTGAAATCCTCAATCCCACCGTGTGAACAAGCGATTACGGGCGTTGTCTCGTAGTCTCCAATAGCTCTGGCGATCGTTAAATTTCCGTCCGATCAGCAGGTACTGGGGTACTTGCTGATGAACTGCTACAACCAACTCGGCCTCCGTAGGATGAGTGACGCAGAATATTCCTGAATGTAGACGAACTCTTGATACGGTGTTCTGACTACGATTAGTTAAATAGAATAGATACAGACATTAGGTGAGTGCCTCGGTCTATTATTTCTCTTCTTTTGTGTGTCTGCCTACCAGGAAGATTGCAGTAGCAGAGCGCTCCGCTCCTGCTGGAAGCTCGATGTTAATAACCTTGTAGATGATTCTTGAGATCATCCACGGGATAGACGCAATTGAAATACGGACACAAACCAGCACATTGGCAACGCCTCGCTCGGGGCCGTTTCAGGTATCTTTCCCGAAGATGCCTTCCATCTTCCGCCCTGCAAAGACTGGGTACAACATAGAACTAGGGCGTGTGAACCAAAGTAAAGACCCTTTCAACCCATTGGCACGCCATGAAGCTAACTTAAACCACCAGCCACCAGCCATTCAAACGCCTGGCTCCACCCCCCAATCGCCCGTGACAGCTCTCCCGAATCCGTTCTCCGCGCCTTCGCCAGCCTCCCATCTGACTTCGCCCTAACCCACTAACACACCCAACTTAACGGCCTCACCACGGTCGAAGCCGCATCCCAATTGAAGCTCACAGGGCCAAACGTGCTTTCATCCAAGAAACCACTGCGATGGTGGCAGCTCTTACTCTTCATCCTGCCCAACCCTTTTAATATCTTGTTGGCATTCATCGCTGTTATTAGCGTTGCGACGCCGCCACCTAACTGGGTATGTTAAACCCCATTTTTCTCTTCCCAAATAATGAGTGGGAGAGGGCTTCACCGCTGGATTTTCGCAACAGTCTACGTTTATCATCCTGGTCTTGGCGATTGCCATCTCCTGCGCTGTCCACTTCTGGCAAGAATACCGCAGCAGTATCGCAGCCGTGAAACTCCAATCCACGGTCACGACTTCTAATCTCGTCTGTCGGCAACCCGGCCCAGAAGTTCACCGCCGGGGTACATACACAGCCACCTGATATCATCGTCGATGAAAAGGATCTTGTGCCGGGTGACATCCTCCTCGTCAACTCGGGGGATAGCATTCCCGCAGACTGTCTGGTGGTGAAAGCGTCGCACCTGCAAGTCAGACAGTCGAGTTTGACGGGGGAGAGCGAGGCGGTGAGGAAAGCTGCTGTGGTGCAGGATGAGAAGGATGGGAGGGGCGTGCTGGAATCGGAGAATGTGGTTTTTATGGGGACGAATGTTGTTTCGGGGAGTGGGGTGGCAGTGGTTTTGAGGACGGGGGATGGTGAGTGTGCTCTCCTCTTTCCGTGATCTGGGGAAATGAGGGGTGGGGTTTTTTGGGCGGGCGCGGCTAATTTTGCTTGGTGGTTTGGTAAAGATACATTCATTGCGGCTATCATGAAGGAATTGAACAAACGACGACCTGTGAACTCCTTCCAACGCAGGATCTAGAATGTCACGTATATGGTAATGGCACTCACGCTCGTCATGGTCCCAATCGTGAGTCCTCGCCTCACATCCCCCCTATCCTGTTCCACATTTGCCAATTACAATTCTCCCCATACATAGGCCCTAGTCATATCGGAAAAAACTACGGGTAATTGGGCCAACGCGGCCTTATTCAGTGTCAGCGTAGCCGTTGGTCTAGTCCCGGAAATGCTCCCCGCTATCGTCAATGCGAATCTAGCGCGTGGAGCATTCCACCTTTCGAAGCGGAAGGCTATTATTAAGCGGTTGGATTCGATTCAGAATTTAGGTGGGATGTCTGTTCTTTGCAGCGACAAGGTGTTTGTTACATAAACCGCTTTTCCAGCCTCCTTTTGACGGGAGAGGTTGCCCTTGATAGTCATTTGATTCGTGACTGACTATTACGACGGCTGGGACAGACAGGCACCCTAACCAAGGATACCATAACCCTTCACCATCGCCTCACCCCCACCGGCCACCCAAACCAGCACGCCTTCAACCTCGCCTACATCAACCCAACCACCCAATCGGGCACCAAAAACACCATAGACTCCGCCATCATCCCTTTCCTCCCCACTCTCAACCCAACCCCCACGATCCCGCACTACGAGAAAATCGCGGAAATCCCATTTACGTTTGAGAAGCGCCGCGCGGGTTGCATCGTTCGTGGCATGGTGGGTGACAAGCTAGGTCTGATTTGTAAGGGAGCGTACGAGGAGGTCTCTGTGCTGTGCACGTACGCTCGTGAGGGGGAGGACGTCGTGGCATTGGGTGCGGAACAGCGTCACTCGCTTGCTCAGCGTGTCGCGGGGTTCAATTCTGAGGGGTATAGAGTCATTCTTGTAGCGGCTAGGGGAATCAATGAGTATGACTACGACGACGATGAGCAGATTGACACCCTCGAGCCCGGGATGACGCTTAAAGGATTTTTAACGTTTCTCGACCCACCGAAAGACGATGCTGCGGTGTCGATTGCGCGACTTCAGGAGCCAGGTGTTGAAGTTAAAGTCCTGACGGGTGATACAGAATTCGGCCTAGACGTCTACGAAAACCGTAACAATTTCTCGACGTGGAGCCACCACCCCCACCAACGACGAACCCCCGCTCTCCCCCCTGCACCGTAACTCCCTCCAACCCTGCGTAAAGCCATAACCCACCTAATAAAGCGCCTCCATCCTCATCCTAACATACCCCCCCGCCGTCACAGCTTCATACCTCCTCGGCCTCCCCTCCCCCCAACACCCCGGCAAACACTCAATCACCGCCTCCTCATCCGCCGTCGCGAAAAACGGTATCGAGTACCTCGGCGGCAGCATCACCTCCCGCTCCCCGCTTTTGCTTTCAGATTCCGGCACCGCGGGTGGTGCGACGACCCGGTGAACGGTGCTGAGCCAGCGGTCGTTACTCCATCGCATTAGGAGGTCGCCGACGTTGACGAGGACTCCACCCTTTACGTAGGGTACGGGCTGGAATCCCTGACCTGGGACATCGACTTCTAGCCCCCCGACGGCGTCTTGGAATAGCAGGGTTAAGGTACCGAAGTCGGAGTGTGGGGATATACGGGTTTTTTTGTTGTTCTGGAGGGTTGAGAGGGGTATGGGTGGGTAGTGTAACAGGCGGAGCTGGAATAGGGAGTTTGCGTGCGTGGGGGGGAGGGCGTGGGTCCCTGGAAGAGAGAGAGCGAGGGTTAGGGTCGAGAGGAGGTGGTGGATTAACCCCGCGCAGTCCTGCGTTTAGAGGCCCGTGTTAGCTAGCCGTTCGTACACCCCCACCCGTCAACCTTTTATTGTGGGGGGGGGGGATAAAACCCACCACGAAAAACCCCTCCATAAAACCCCGAAACCCAGGCAACGCCTCCTCAGGCAACCAGATATTCGGCTGTCCCGCATCATTCACATTGCCGGACTCGAAACTCTCTTTGTAGTCTGGTACCGTGCGCGCGGCAGCGATCCCGTCCTCGTCGAAGACGTTCTGGCTTACTTTTTCTTGCGAGATGGCCGAGTAGCCGCGGTGGTGGGAGCCGCCGGGTGGGTGCGGCGCGAGGAGTTTGGTGGGGGTAGGGAGGGCGAAGAACTTTTTCGACTGTTTTTTGTGTTTTAGCGAGGGTAACGTGTGTGACAGAGCAAACCCCCGAGCTGGTTAACCTGGAACGGGAACCGAGGAAAGGCTACTCACCCACTCGAAACACTCATCGACCTTCTCCTGCGGGACACCGTGGTTTACGAGGCAGACGAAGCCGGTGGTTTGGAAGGCGCTGTCGATTTGGGTGGCAACTTCTTGTTTGGAGGTTGGGGTGCCGTGGAGGAAGAGGCTGTAGTCGATTATTGGGATGGCCATTTTCCGTGTCGGTGGAGTGCAGCGAATTTTCTTTTCGCGAAGGCGGGTGTAAGGTTGTGGGGAGTGGGAATGTGAGGTGGAAATAAAGTGAACGGTGGTTGCGTTTTATCGGAGCGCGTGCGGGGTGGGAGCGGCTGGGCAGTTATACCCCTCGACGTCGCACGGAACATGTCATACAGCCCTGCCGACGTCGTTCCAACCCTGCACCTCTCTTCACCGACGGCTCAAGACCCGCTAATCTTAGCGAATCGGGTGGCGTTTCTAGGCACACATAAACGAGAACGCCCCTGCCGCTGCAGGTCATAGTCATGCTGAGGTGAGCCTTACGCTATTCGGTTTAGCGACCGGGTGAATGTCAGCCCTGTCTAAGGCGGATAACGTCATTACTCGCAGCTTTTGAGGTTGGTGGCTGGTAGGGTTCGTTTGGTTGGGTTGTATGCAGGATGGTGTACCAGGGCATATAGGAGCACATACACGGGCAGAATTAGAGTCGAGAGGTATTAAACCAATTGTGTGGCCAGCATTTTCTCCGGATCCCAATCCAATTAAAAGCGCTTGGAATTGGATGGAGGATTGGATCTGGCAGATCTATGGGGGTAAAAAGTTATCCTACGATGAGCTGCGCCAAGCCGTCAAAGAGGCTTGGGATGCTATTCCAGAGGAAAAGCTCAAGGAGCTTCTAGATGAAATGTGCGCTCGTTGCCAAGCTGTTATCGATTCAGAGGGCATGTTCACTAAATATTAAAAGTGGCTATGAATTTTTAGCGTCGCAATAACGTTACTTACGCCGGCCACAGAAGCACATTACCTCATTTCAACCCCTTCGCGTTCTTTCCCCGATACGATTCACCACTCACCCTCCCCGTGGAATCTCCCTCTATGTTCTCAATACACAATAGTAAATTGAATGCACGGTACTAACAAGGAAAGGTCCTGACTTTCCGTGGGGAGGGTTTTGTCGTCGATTTACGCAATGCGACTAGATCTGATCATTGGAAAAGACTATTGTGCACGCACTATCCCGGTGTTGCAGCTCTCCCCCACCCGACACTTTTTTGGTTTAATATCTCCGGAGCAGAGGGAATATTGCCTTTTACTTGGACAATCCTTTTAACGTACTATCGGGCACCGCAGCTCACGCAGCTGTTCTGGTTGTGTTTGTCAGGACAATTAGCGGAAGCTCATGAAATACAAGGATGGAGATCTTGGAGTGACTTTTCTTCCTTTCTGTGTTGCCATTCTTAAATATTAGCAATAGTCTCTGCCCGCAGCATTAGCGTTAACATCCACAACAAGAGGTTTGATCCGGTCGCAAAATTGGATTGTGGTTTAGCGATGATGCGGGTTTGTAGCATCAGTCTGCCATACTCAACCATCTTTCGCAATTTAGAGTATGCAAAAATTCTGCGAAAACAGGATTAGCGCGTACCCCCTGCATATTGCACATAGTGTTTTTCTCTGTAGATTCATCAGTGTCGTATTCAAAATCTTTATTCAAACAGCTTAACTTGCCTTTCCAATCGTGTTTGAACTTTTTACGCCCTCCCAAACGCCTCGTAGTGTCAAAAATGCCTCCCAATCGAAACCAGAAAACCTCACGCGATATCGTCTCTGAGCATGATCTCCGCAAGGTGCACATCCCCTATATTTGTGAGGATGGTACAAGCTCGTACCTACCATACTCTGCCTCAAAAAAAGTAGCTCTTCTCTAAGAACGTCTGTGAGCATATCTTCAAAAGAAGGCTGAAGGTATATGCACTGAAGTGCCTAAGGACTTGACAACCTCCGACGTTCAGCAAGAGCTTGAGGATATGGTTCACGATGCTTAAGCTTTTGCGGACTTTCCTATTGAAGTCAACCTCCAGATATATATTAGTGAGACAATAGTGAGGAGGAAAAACTTACTAAACTCTTCAAGAGATATGTTAGATTTCTTAATAGTTGAAGAAGCTCTTCTGGAGAAACTTAAGACTCTTGTACAAGGAGAAATCTTGAATATCCATCGCATAGCTATTATTCGGGCCAACACATCCAGAGGAATAAACAAGATGCATGATCTTGATAACTTCAGTCTTGGAGAGACTGAATGTGTCTTAGAAATGATGAACACTGCTTGTAAACAGTATCTACGCAGCAAGATTGCAATAACTATTGAGATCAAGCTATCTGTTGAGCTCTCCAAACCCAAGTCAAATCCCCGCAAATGCAAAGAACCTGACAACAACCTTGAAAACTCCTCTTTAATAATGTTTTCTCCACCAGTTATCGCAGTGAAGAAGAAATTAAGTTGAACATCAAAGCTGGCAGAGTAATAGGCTAAATGTCTCGATAAGATAGTCTAGGCTGGCGATTTTGAATGGCAGTTAACAGATGAATATATATATAGGGATAAGAGATGCACAAATCAAGATGCCTTCTGCTTTCCAGATCCTCGAAACCCTTATACCCATTTTTCCATTACAGCTATCTAGCAGAAGACATGGGTATAGAGTATCTCCACAGAAGAGTGCATTATCCAACAGCTTCCGATAAAACTGTGGATGTACTGAATATCAGACCAAGGTCCGATTACCAGAGATTCAAAGATGTCTGGTCGTAAAACCTTCTAACAGCAGATGAATAACTCACTAAAGTCACTTTAGGAATAGGTTAAACACTCTTGACTCCAAAGCCAATTGTTGGCTAAGCAAGAGAGACTCACGCAGTATACAGAGTAGCAGGAAGAGTACCAGTATCAGCGAGAAGAAAAGAAAGAAGAGTGTCAAGCTTGTTGAGAAGAGTATGAGGCAGAGCGCTGACAGTATAAGAATCTAGAAGATCGACAATGTCAACAGAGACAATAAGAGGAGGAATATAGACAACCTATTCATAATACACATTCATTCCCATACTATTTACCCTTTCAATACCTTCAAAATCGCTTACCTTATTCTCTCCCTCATTTGCAATACTCCTGTACTATAATACCAAGCATTAGAACCTTGTTATTTGGTCCTCCACCATTCCAGCCACAGCTAGAAACCAGCTATGTCTCTCAAAAGTCTAGCCCAATCAGCAGTAAGCTGGATGACAGTCAAATCCTGTGTCAATTCTTTGAATACAAGATAGCAGGCCAGATTCCAGAGGTTGCTGACAAGTGACAACATGCATGGCGTATTATGAATGCCACAGACTGGAGTGTTACTGATCTTAAAGAAATGGAAGATGATAAGAGCACTATGTATCGATGTGCAATTGCTATAAGTATCTCAGATGACTTTGCAAGACATTTTAGTAAGGACTTGTAGGTATTTAAACAAGTTTACAGGGAATAGGAAGAAGCAGCAAATATACTCATTAGTGGTAGAGAATTTAATTCTACTTGAATAGTATTTAATTCTAACTAAATAGCAAAACTACATATATAATTAATTAATTACATATTATTTGCTTCTCTTATCTCATCCATACTTCCTAATATATCTATAATCTCCTCTTCTTTGTAGAATCTCATTTCTACCTCTGTATTTACAATCGCCTCCTTCTTCCAGTCTTGTAACCATACCCTGAAACGTTCAATCTCATCTTCTTTCAAGTAGATCCCTCCAGCAACATATCAAAACTGCTCCCGAGTGAACTGGTTGCAATGACTATGCCCAATTGCCCATATCAAGTAGTCCCTGAACCTCTTAAAAGATGAGCGTGTCTAAATATAATTTCGCTAGAGCTATGCCTTCCACACCAAGAATGTAAGTTCAATTAGGTTGAAGTTTGGGGAGTAAGGAGGTAAGAAGCGTACGATATGGCCTTTGGCTTCAATCGCACTAATGATAACCTCATCGATGTGTGTAGAATTGTTGTTCAATACAATAAGACAAAGTTGATTGGTCTCCCTATGAAGAGCTGGCAATAGTATAGACTACAGCCAGTTAAGAAGGTTGGGCATTTGAAAATAGCCCTCTTTGACCCCAGTACATGGAAGCCAGCCATCTATGGTCATAGCAGCAAAGATACTCAATGTACAGCCTCACTGAACATCAGCAAGATAGTGGATATCTTGTCCAATTAGCCTATAGGCACGATATCACCATCCCATCTTCTCGTTGAATATAGATTCATCTAAGAAGATGAGATCTTTAACAGCAAATTGCCGTATCTCCTCCTTCCACTACTATTGCAGCTTATCACTTTGTCTTAATGAGATTCAACATAGCTCTTTTTTTGTCTATTTCCTTCTTTTCCACATTTGAGAGACTGTGCTCTAATGCACTAATACTCCCCACTCATACCAGAGCCAGAAGGCAATCTCTTCCTGCTGTTGCCATCTCTCTGAAAGTAGCATCTCCAGAACAGTATCTTCATCAGCGGTAATGAATCGATAAAAGCATCCAAGCTTGCATACAGCTGGTACCCGTATACCACTGTACTGCTGTAGGTTGCAAGCCATCTGATAGACTGTCGCAGGGTGAACATGGCACTCAGCCACAATAGCATGTGCTGGCTATTCAAGTAGTAGGAAATGGAGGATTTGAACCCTCAATGGGCGGGAAAGACCTCGAGAGGAGAAAATAGTGGGCAGAAGAGAATTCATTGTATCTAAATAGATATGTTAGCAGATATCCACTTAATCTAAGAAAACTGCTTACAGCAGACAAAAAGGACGATTAAAAGTTGATGTTTTAGTATCCAAGCACTATGTGCGGTGTGCGGGGGGTGCGCGCTAACCCTGTTTTCGCAGAATTTTTGCATACGCTAAATGTCTTCCATGCCACTAAGCGAATATCGACATCGACATGCCACTCCGAAGCGGCCAGGTCCGGCAATTTTTGACGAATTCATGGACCCCTTAAATACGTGCTTTGCACTTCCATTCGAGCATCGCAAGTCGAAATTCGGTATTGTTGTAGTACATACCCACAAATCTGAAGGAGTTCAAAAGCCGATCAGATGTCTGAGTCCAGAAAGATCCGAGCTTGCGACGCACCTACAAAACTCTGGTACAGACACATACACATCAGCGGTACACTTAAAGTTTTGAGTAGTAGAGGCGGACAGAAGAGGCACGATCATTTTACTGAAGACAGCACTGTCCAGATGACCTTCGGAGTCAGATGTCTCCAAAGTATGCTTTCTCACTTGGCAAATGTCGATTTTACATAGCCTGAACGCAAACAGTCTTATTCACAGATCTCCAAAACGACTGTCGTCAAATACCTTGAGTTGTATAACAAATCATGGATGGAGCTTCACAGGACAATGAAGAATCAGCACGACAATCCGGAACGAACTATTGTAACAACTTGGCAAGTCTCGTTCGATGAGCTAAAGCTCAGAGATGGAGGGCCTGCAAAACCATTACGATTTTGTGGTTCTTTGACAATCAAGAGTTTTGGTTTCAATTGCTACAGTAGACAGGATATGAGAGACTGGCCCCAAGCTGACTTCGAAAAATCATTGAAATAGGATGTTTTCAAGGCGTCTATCTTATATTTCGTGATGACATGGCTGCCATACTCTAGCCGACGCCTGCTCTAGTGTCTACTCCAATTGCCTCTAGAAATCACGCCCAGATGCAAATTCGATCACTTGGTCTTTGTCATGATTGATCACGTAGTCGTACTCGGTAACCGTTTCGATCGCTGCTTCGGTTTGTTCGGGTCGAGTGACGTAAGCACTAGCTTTGGACTGTAAGGGATCCGCGATGATATTCCCAAGCGCAGTTGGCCCGTCGAGTCGAAAAGCAAAGTTGGGAGCCAGAAGGTAAGTCTTGACTAGAGCCATTAAGGAAATGGCTCAAAGTAAAGCTGGCACGTAATAGATGATTATAGCGAAATAAATAATTGTAGTTATGCTCTTTATGAAAGGCTTCTGCCAGGGCTGCAAAAACAGGTCGAACGTTTCCCCGCTACTGTGCGGCTCCTCGCATTTCTCGCGCCTCAGCCTTGTCAATGGCTTTACTGGGGCGGAAGTGGGGTATAATGGAGAAAGTGTTGGTATTGCTTTCAGGCGATTTACACTACGCGGAAGTGACTATTTGCCTGGGCATCCGCCTGCTACTGCCTTCCAGGAGTATAAGACCCTGACCCATGCAAGGCACTTTGAAAGGCGCAGCAGAGGCTGGAGGCGCCACCTCCATGCATGGTCATAAGCGAAGGGCTGTTGGTTGGTGTAATTTCAGGGCCAAGAAGGCTCATCGCGAAAGTCTCGGCTCTCATGCTGGCCGCAAGGCTGACGTCCAATCAAGCTCTCTACCCCGCTAATATCCGTTTCCGGCGATGCCCAGACGCGCCTATGCAGTGATGTGCATTATGTCACACACTATAGCCCACTTATTCGAGCTCATTCGCTAGTAACTTATCCTACAACTTACCTTTTCAGTCGCGCTACAGCAGGCTAACGTTTGCTTTTTCCGCTTCAATCGCCAGCGGGAACGCGGCACGACTAGAAAGATCCCGCCGGTTTGCTTTCCTAGATCAGACTACTGAGCACACCGGAAAAATTGCAAAAATACGTAGGTTTCGGGTGCAGTGATTATAGTGATCCTAGCAGCTTTTATATGCATTAACATAAACACCTTATTCAATCTCTCTTATGGGCCCGTTTAGTCGTATCAATATAAACATCCTGGAGCACAGGGTTACTCCGGAGTTCAAGGGGAGGATCGAACACACTGGTAACAATGACGCTCGCGCCCGGCGGCCTCTCCACGAACCTCATCAAGGAAGGAAGAAGTTGATTTTTCAAATCCGCTTGCTCGTCGGCTTCGCATTCCTCCACTCGATCAATGATGATAAAAAGGTCTGGCACTTTAAGCGCGAGCTGCTCGAAGATGCGCCACACCTGCCCGAAAGCGACGGACTTCTTGAATCGCCACGGATTACAAGATTCAGGGTTCTGGTACGCCAACTTGGGGTGTAACGCCAATAACTGGATAATCAGTCCCTTAACAAGCCGAATCGGCGAGAGTGTCCTCGAAGCTCCGTCGCAGAATACATACAGCAATGTTAGAAGCTGTGGCTTGAGCGCCTGGACGATATCTGCAGAGAGCTCTGTCACCCAAGTATCTTGATTTCCGGACTTTCCGCCAATCCAGAGGAGTGAGCTTCTGCCGTGTTTGGGCCATGTCAGGAGCTCGTCCAGAATACCGTTATTTTCCCACTGGTCTTTGGGGGAGAGTCGGAAGCCTCGGTGGAGGACCATGTCTAGCTCTTCCTCTGAGTCCCACCCCTCAGCAAGGATGGCTTCGCGAAGCGCCTGTGAGTATTGAACCATCTCGAAGTTCAGCATTTCTAGTAGTTACGAACGATCATGGTTAGGTATGCTGCACAATGTCCACATTAAAATCTGGTGACTGACTTAACCTACCGTTCATTTTTGTTTCCAGTCCATCCAGTTTCTCATTCAGCATTTCCATCCTTATGCCAACGGCAGTCGCCGAGCGCTCAAAATTTTCATACAAGAGAGCAACCACTATAACCGACACCCATCAGTAACGAAACGCCTCCAGGCCATAACAGCCACTCCAAGAGAACCGAACATACCTTTACCAGTGCCTTCAACGACTTCTTTGATATCGGTTGTTTGCGCCACATGTGCCGCATCCTTCAGCTCATTCATTTTCTTTACCTCTGCCTCTATGTTCGCAATATAGGCGTCGAACTTGTTATCAGTCGGCTGAAGAACAGCATCCATAAGTTTGCCTGACAGTTGTGTTAGTTTGTCGATTGGAAAAGCGCGTATAGCATCTAGTTGAAAACGCACTCAGTCGGCCGCTTCGATAGTAAACTAAGGCCTCATCTAGCAATTTCATTATTTGGACAAATATGTTGGCTACAGCTAGTTTCATTGCATTTGTCGGAAACGTTGATCTGTAGAAATCTGCGAGGGGAAGCTGAGATACGAGGTTTTGGAGGTATGTGGATAAGGATTCTTCTCTTTCCTTTTTTGTAACGACAGACTGGTCCACACCAACGGTCAGGAATAGTTTGTGCAAAATAGTTACGCGCATCCACGGCAAGCAGGCAGAACTGCAAACCTTAAAGAGGATCAATAGCAACCCATACGTAACCGTATACTCGGGACTCTGCGGCAGCAATATCTCAACAATAGCCGAAGTCTTGACAGCAACATCACAAAACCCATTAACAATACTCGACGACCGCTTCTGCAGTGTAGATTTCCTAGCCGCCCTTTCTTGCTCCTCCTGGATGACTTTCAGTCTCGAGATGACCTCGTCCAGGTCTCGCGGCGCCGCTGCAACCAGTCTTTCTTCATCTTCCGAGAGTTTTAGTTTTTTCAGACGAGCTCGGGACGCTCGACATGCGTCTTGAGCGCCGGCGTAGAAACTTCACGCTTCAGTGATGGTGTTTAGATGCTAGTAAGGCGTGGGCCACGTACAAGAAGTCCTTTCCTGGTTCGTACCATGGACTGTGTATAGTCGGTCGATCGCCTGCTGTAGAGAGTCTCTCTAACAGACTTGGCGCTGGACGAGCCACGGAAGCGTTGGTAGTTTGTGGTTGAGGCAGATGATTTTCCGTCATTTTAAATTTGTGGGGTGTAACCCACAATGGTTACTACGTTTTTTAGACAAGATGGCGTACTGCGATTGATGCTTTTTAACGAGCTGAAAAAGGCGGGGAGGTCCGTACACGAACCTAATCCAGATACGGCGACAAGGCTGCCACCAGTCAGTTTTCGGCACAACCAACTCACCCACACTCAGGCCGCTCTCAGACCATCCCACCCTCATTAGTGCACAAGTAACATCGAAGGAAGCAGTCTTTCCGCAATCGGGAACGGCTCGGCCGGTGGCAGATGACCGGCCCACGAGGACTGGGAGAGCACACACTAGATTATCAACTCGCTCAGCCTGACAAGCTTGGGGCTCTGCTTAGGAGGAACGGGAGTAGGTACTAAAATACTCTCCATCTGCAAGGCGCTGAAGTGGGCGCTGAGAGCCCTCTAATCTTTCCCCAGAGATATCCTGCTCTTCGACGTATGAGTAGCAGTTCTACGGAGTGCGACCTACAAATTTCCTTGTTTACTATCGCTGCATCGGCTTCAATTTCTTTTTTCCTAGGTCATTAAGGCTACTGCACTTTGGTCTGTGAAAGACAAGGCTGAGTAGATCGTAACTAGTGAGGGTAAGATAGTCTCTTCGCTAGCCCATCCCTCAGCTACTTAATGCCATGTAGACGAACACATCGCCGCCACAAGCTACAGATTCCAACCCACGCCCTCAAAACAACGCCCCTCAACCTCTCATCCCGCTGTTGCTCAATTACAACTCTATCCACCACCAATTCTCACCACCCTACCAATGTCCGATATATCGATAAAGAGTGGCGGTCTCGTATCTCAAGCCGGCCGAGCTACGTCACAAGTCTCCAGGAACGGTGTAGACGTCAGTAAAAAGCCGCCCCCACCGCCCCCACCGAAAAAGAAGCTATTGAGTGGCAGTTCAGGGGGACCAGCGCGTGAAGAGCCTGTGGTTCAGACACAAGTAGCGGAGGATGCGGCGAATGGAGTGACTGAAGCACAAGAGGTTCCGGGGCAAGAAGAACCGCACGGAGAGCAGAAACCGGAGCCTGATCCTGCTGAGGAACTGCCAGGCGACGAGCAACAGGAGCCAGGGGTGGAAGTATCCAAGCAAGAAGCTGAGAAGCAAGAGCCTGAGAAGCAAGGAGCCTCGCAGCCTCAAAACGGGCAAGTCACGCCGACACGCATCGGCCGTCCCTACACGCAAGATGGAGTGAAATACATAATCGACGAAGCGCAATGGGTAGGACTAGTGCCACAATCTACGACCGCAAGCCAATTCGCCATCGTGATACAAAAAGACTCTCACCAACGCGAACAGCTCTCTATCTCCTCACCCTACCTCCAAAAAGTATTCAAATCCGTAGTCCGCTACTTTCCCGAAGTGGTCATGGATAAACTCTCCATCTCCTTCTACGAACCATACGCGCCACTCTATTTCTACTTCGAGGAGATGTGTCGGTATGTCGACGAGGATGTCGACCCCGCGGCTGAAAAGCAGGATATGATACCCCTCATCCTGTTCTATCATAAATGGGTAAACCCGCTCCACGAGAGAGTCCGCGCGACGCTGAGTCAAGGGTCGGTGATCTTTGATCACCTCTGGGCGCTCTATCGCCCCGGGGACCTGCTTTACACGCTCGACGAGTTCGATCAACCCCGGCTGTACATGATCGCCGCGTCGACCTATCGCGGGGGTTTAATGGGAAACCTTGGAGACGCGGATGATCTGGGTAATATCTTTCCTCTTGTTACGAACCTGGGTTCTGGGTCAAGGGGGAGGTTTGTCATCGATGCGTGGTCGATGAATTGGGATGGGTCGACGCAGACGTTTTCGAGGAAGACGACGACGAAGGTTATTAGGTCGTTTGCGGGGACGAGGAGTATTGCTTCGTTGGAGTTTTATCCGTTAAGGTGGTATCGCAATGGGAGGGAGGAGGAGATAAATGCGCTGTGTAAGTCGCTTGAGCAGCGCGGGTATATTTGGAAGGGCCTGGTGTCCGAGACTCCGTCTTGTAGGTATCATGAAGGGCCAGCGAGGGAGTTGCAGGCGGGATTGTTTAAGGTGTCACAGAAGGAGAAGCAGAGTGTATGTTTATCTAGCCTTGTATTTTGGGTAGAGTCTTGGTGGTAAGGTGGGGAAGTCTGACGTGTTTGTTCTGCAGTTAACGGAGAGGGTCATCGTTGACCACGATGGGTTTACCGTGTTCGGCAATGAGGAGGAAAAGGTCATGGCGCAAATGTCGGATTTCCTGGGGCCGATAGCAGATCTGTTAACGCGATTTGTAACAGCAGAAGCACCAGTTCAAGGAAGCGAGTCCGATAACCTCTATATCGACTTTGACAACGCTCCACCACACAAGGAATTCACGCAGCTGCAGGCGCAGCTGTGTCCGTCGACTGTTAATTGCTTTGTCCTTCAGACAAAGAGGTGGTTCTCAGTGAATGTGTTGAATCTGAAGGATGTGGAGTGGGCGAAGGGAGCGTTTAGCCATCTTGTCTTGGATGATTCAATCAAGGAGATGCTTCGGGGCCTGGTGGAACAACATAAAAAGAATAAGGGGCGCGTTATGAGTGATGTGATTCCTTCAAAGGGGCAGGTATGGTGCACCGACGTACTCCGAAATTTGGGGGTTTTGTGTTAAGTTCAGTAGGGCCTTGTAATCGTTCTTCATGGCCCGCCGGGCGTGGGAAAGACACTAACAGCAGGTGAGAAATGCGAACTCGTTTCCACCCAAGTCATGACTAGCAACTAACCCTACGATAGAGAGTGTCGCTGAGTACACGCAAAAACCTTTGTATCCAATCAACATCGGAGAGCTGACGGCGGAGCAAAGCGTAGTCGGCCGACTGCAAAAGATTTTTGTGCAGGCATCCAGATGGGACGCCGTGCTGCTCTTAGATGAAGCCGATGTTGTGTTGGAGAAACGATCATATGAAGATCTACGAAGAAACGGCATTGTGTCAGGTAATTCCCCATCTATTCAACCCCTACCCTATGAGACTTATCAAGTATAAATATCGGCTGTGAACTAACGACCAAGCAGTATTCCTCCGAATGCTCGAATACTACCGCGGGATCCTCTTCTTAACAACAAACCGCCTCGGCACCATGGACCTAGCCTTCCAATCCCGTATCTCCATCGCCATTAAATACAAAGCCCTCGACGCCCCCCTCCGTCGACGTATCTGGGAGAATTTCATCAATCGACTCGATGACACCGAGTCCGAGGCAAAGGACCAATTGCGAAAGAATCTCAACGACATGCAAGAATGGGATCTCAACGGCCGACAGATCCGGAATATACTGACGATAGCGCAGTCGCTGGCGCTGGCGCAGGGACGGAGGAGAGGTGCACTGAAGTATGAGCATGTTGAGCAGGTCGCGAGTGAGACGATGAATTTTCAGGATTATTTTGAGGAGGCATCGAAGGAGAGTAAGGCGAGGTTGGGGGAGATGACTGATCGACAATTTCAGGAGAAGAAGGCGAAGCAGTTGAGGTGATGAGGTGGTTATGCATTGGGATAGGGAGAGAATAATTAAAAGCCATGTAAGGCATACCGCGGAGCAGCATACAGAGCATGACCCGAAAACGGAATCACTTGGTCCTATTGTGGCAGAGGCCAGTTTAGGTGGAGGGGACAGACAATGTATCAGTGGCGGCTTTCAGATAGAGGGGAGTAATATTAAGGTAGGCGCTATTTCATTTCTAGCTGCCTTTCTACGGCTTAATTAATAGGGTAAATTACTAAAATACCATGATCCTTTACCTTAACCACTCGGGTATCACAATGTATTTACTGAAATAACACAATTTCAATCAACATGAGACACAACACTAGCCGCAGGATATTACTGTATCCTCCTTCTCAACCTTTACAGCCACTACATGGTTGGCGTAGTTGGGCTATGCACGCTAGAATTATTGAAGAGCTTATATATCGTTGGCTTATTTTTGGTTGACGATATCCCCACATCACACCAATTATTCTATGCATTACAAGTAGTGATCTTGGGCCGCAACAATGCCAGGAGCTAGGCCAGGGGTGGGAGACTGTAGAGCCTTGAGAGTATACACTGGATTCTATATAAGGGAACTTTGAAAGAAGTATTGTGCTGTAGTGATTGCAAAGGGGTATCCGGGCGAATAAAATCAAAAACCGTGGTAGTTCAGTAAGTTTCCCTAAGAAAGGAGGCTCTCCAGTCCCGAGATATCGTCTTGTCGGAATATGGGTTCTTCATGGTCTCTACCCTTCAACCGAGCCTGATGCGATCGTCGATAAAATTTCGCACAATACTTTGCTAGGTTATCACAAACTGTATTAACTGAAGTTTGAATTTTCTTGGAGTGTTTTCATTAACGCTTCGGAGTCTCGTCTGGCAGCTGCAAGTAAATAAATTCTGTAGGGCAGGAGCAATGCTTCGTATCATTGCTGTTTGGGTCTCCGAACATTACCTCAAAATGGAATTGGTTTCATCGTTCCGCGTCATTGCTAAGGTAATTCTGTGCCTCAAGTCCGATTCGATCATATCATTTATGATTCCAGAGAGAATCTTCGATAGCACGTATGCATATACCAGAGGTCGTACTACCATCTCAGCGCTAAACAGTTCACGAGTGCACCAAC
This sequence comes from Nothomitra cinnamomea, assembly GCA_022345685.2. NCBI lineage: Eukaryota > Fungi > Ascomycota > Geoglossomycetes > Nothomitra > Nothomitra cinnamomea. The sequence continues at coordinate 119,285 of JAJDMX020000054.1, read as the reverse complement.
AGGACAGAACCAGATTTTAACACTGAAAAACACCACAGGGACTAAACATCATAGACCGTAAGCCGTAAATCTGCCCCATGCACTCTTCTCTCTCCATTTCACCCCCCTAGGCCCTACCTAGAAGAATCACATCAAGCCCACTCCCTCGGCTCCTCCTTCTTCTCGCCACTCGCCCCTTACGATTCTACTCTCCGCTCTCCATCCCCACCCTACTCGTCCTTGCCCTCCTCCCCATTCTTCTTCCTCTCATCCCCACCTATCCCCACCCCAAACATAAAACACCCCCTCACCAAAAGCCCCAAATAAACTATCCCCACATTCGACCACTCCTTCTCACTCCACTCCCAAGCCCTCCAATACATTCCTGCCTTCTCCCCGCTCAGCGGCCACAAACTCACTATCCCCCCTAGATCCACGATTAACATACAGCCGATCAGGGTCCGCCAGACCCGCTGGTCGGAGGTCGAGCGCAGGACTAATGCCGCTGTTAGAGCAAAGAATAGGCAGGCGGAGGCGAGTTGGGTGAAGACTGCTTGGAGGGGAGGGGGGACGGGGAGGGTGGGGTTGGTGGATTCGGAGCGGGAGGGGAGGGGTTCGAGGTAGGAGAGATAAGTGGTGGGGTGGAAGTGGACAAGATAGGAGCCGGCGATGGCGAGGAGGGGTTCGACATTTAGTAGGTAGAGGGTATAGATGAGGGGTACGGGGGTTTGTTTGGTGGCCATGGTATTGGGTATTGGTGTAGAGCAAATGAGTATGTGGGGGTGCTGAGTGGGGTAGATTGCTTAGTAATGCGGTGAGAGAGTTTGATGGCTACGAGGTGGGCTGAGTGGTGCAGCGGTATTGGATGAGTACGGTAGGGCTGGGTGGTTGTGGGTGTGGTTAAGACAGCAACGTAATTTGTGCGAAACGGAGGGTGAATAGAAAGTGTGGAGTGCGTGCCACATACTCCGCATATGCATTATCGCTGCCAAGGACGCTAATCCATTTTCACATTAGACTAAGCGAAGCCTAGAGTCAAGCATGTTTCTATTTTTGCCCACTAGCATATGCACACTGTGCCTAGCTACGAAAGTATGTAGGGGTAAAGTAAAATAGGGGTAAAGTCGACCACCGTAATTGATAGGTAAAAGTAGTACTGCAGAAAGCGCTAGACAGAGACTCTTTTAGGAGTCGACTTTGTTCAATCAATAAATTGGTAAAAATGACGGAAAGGCTCAATTGGTAGGGTTGAGGCATCACACTCGTCGTAAGAAACCCTCAACAGATCTGAAGAATTCGTCCCGAAAACAGGAGCGGAGATAGGATGACTTGAGCCACCACGGAAAAGACTTATCCGAGACATAACATAGCCTGTAATCAAAATCAGTAAGGTTTAGCCAGCAATGGCGCGCCAAGATGAGAATCCCACCATGCTCGACACGCTCGAAAACTCCAATCAAGAATACGGTCGCCTTTCCTCCCAGAGAAGAACCTTCTCGTTTTCTAATCCCTCCCGCCGTCGCCGTAGCCTCTCAGCTTCACGATTATCTGGAGCTTCGAGTTCGTAGAGAGATTGAGCTGATCCAGGCGGCATTCCCGAATTTCCGTTTGTTGTAGAGCAAGGTGATATGGGTGATAAGGGCAACAAGAACGACTGACCAGACGCGGAAAGGGAATTCTCGCTACCCTGGACGCTCGCCGCGGGGGCTTCCACTGGACTGAGGCCATCGTGCTGCGGGACAGTGACCAGGGAAGGGAACTGGCCGGGGTCTGGTGGGGTCCACCTTATGCGACGGGGTTTTATGGGGTCAACCCACTGATTGGCTTGCTGGCGTCCTAGGTAACAAGTGTTAATTATGAAGTATTATTTGCATTGTTCCACAGGACATCTTACTCATGGTCTGACTATCATCCCGCACGAGCGGGCGCGGAAAGCCGCTGATTGAATGCTCTTCCCCTTTCCAGCAAAGCGCAGCTTCAACAATGTCAAGTTTTTTCAAAAGACGGATCTGGATTTTGGCCATTCTAAAGGAAAAACTGCGTATCATATCTTCAACCACTCTTGCTGTGATCTCAAAATGCTGCGGGACACACCCACGTTCTTGGATTGTGAAATGTGCGCCATCTCTGAGCAATTTCCCAATCTCGCATATTTCGGGGGTGTCGTTTGGAAGGCGGCAAAAGATGTGTCCTGGATTCGGAATGAGTATTAGTTGAACGAGCTTCAAGGGACATGCAGACGAAAGGAGCTTGCCTTGAACAAGAAACTGATTATCCGAAGTTTCTAGAACAGTGTCTAAACCCTCAAAGTAGAAGAGTGTAGCAAATAATTGAGCCGCGAGTCGTTTGATTTCATCACCATTTATGTAATTGCTAACGAGGGTTTGGAGGGATTTCATACGACCGATATCATCTGGTGCAGGCAAGTCCCCGGAAAACATCGGGTTGAGGCGAACAAACCTTGCTAGCGGAGCGGAAATGGGCACAAGATTCAGGTAGTCATCCCAGGCGTTTTGACAATCGGCGCTGCATCCTATTTGCCCTTTCGAAGTTCTTTGCTGGTTCTTCCTTCCTACTTGAACTCTCACTCGGGACATGATAGATGCTCTATCCGTGTCTTGGGAGTTTCGTCTTGGCTCGGTCTCGAGCCCTGACCCAATAGAGACTACGATATCTGGATATTCTGGCATAAAGTCACCCCCTGCCCAGGACAACTTATATTCGTTATTTGCGATCAAAATCGGATTATGGTGAGAAGAGGTGCCGTTGAAATAGACTCGTTTGGAAGGTACGTGGTGGAACGGTCTGAATAATTCCGGAATTGCCATTGTGGCTCGGGCCCTGCACGAGTTAGAAAAAAACCCTTCAAGGCGGCTTTAGATATCTTACGCTTCCCAAACTTTCAGCTCCGTCGCGGGTTTCTCAGCGCGACAAAAATGATATTGGACTTTTCGCCACGGAGAACTCAGAGACTGCCTCCATGCTTGCCTCTCACGCCTTTCGGAGCAGCTGCGATTGTAGTTGGCCAAAAGGGCCGTTTTACCCGAAGATAAGGTAGCTGTGACTGCTGCTTTTAAGGGGAATCCGGACGTATCGCTTAGGCGTGGTCCTCCGAACAAGTATTGGTTCTCTGGAAATGCATCTTTTAAGGCCGTCTCAAATAAGCTCGTTTCAAATTTGGACTTGTTGTATCTTTCACGAAGCCAGACAAGCCCCGGGATGCTACCAGTGTGGCGGGAGAAGCCTTTATTGCATATGCGTTCGTAATGATGGAAGCAGTCTTCAAGTGCCCAGTTCCGTGTAGTAAGTCCGAGTGCGATAAGCCCGCCAGAACTAGACAGGGTATTAGTTTAATGTGATGTGTGATTACTGTTCAATCTGTAGAGTTCGTCGGTCTTACCCATTTCCAACAATCATGTCGAAGAAGCACTGTATCGGTAGCTTCCCGTTCATTTCCTTTTCTATCAGATGAAGGATCTCAAGCTGGATGATACTGCGAGTTCCGCCTCTGTGCGGTCAATTAGTATATATACACTAGGAACTGAGAAACTTGTACAAGTCTACTTACCCGTCGAGCGTCAGGATGCGAACACCTGCAGCCTCGGGTTTCAGGTATATGGTCGAAGACTGACATCGCCCGGGTGTGTTTATCTCTAAAGGGCATTCGTGCATCTCGATTAAATTTTTACCTTTGACTCGTCCATACGCCTTAACACACGGTGTGCAAAGAACATGTCCACACGGGAGGGCATGCTCAGGAGGCTCAAAGAGACAGCAAAGACAGACAGAATGGCTTTGGAACGCCCTAGCCTCTTCCTTGGTACGACTTCCATAGAAAAAGCTTAGAACATCGTCTCGGTGAATCCTCGCTGCGGCGATATGCGGAATCTCTCCTCTTTCTGTGCAACCTGCCAGTCGTTCTAGAAGGTGTCGAAGGCGGAAATAGACTTTGGCTCGGAATTCTTCCTGGTAATTCTCATATGTGAAGCTGGACGCATAGCCACCAACTGCAATTACCCTCCCGTCTTTCAGCTGGTGTCCTTTCGCATGTCCGATTCGGACATTCACACACCGGTAGAGGAGAGCTGAGGCGCGCATCTTCTGTTGGAAGTGGAGAGCGCTGAGATGGGTCTGAAGATGGGCCGGAACTGCCGTGCGTAAGACGTATTCACAGGGCCAATGTCGGTCGCAGAAGTCCCTAAGCGCTGCATCCAGCTGGTCCAGATATTGGGGGAAGATGTGCTCTGCAGTTCCTGTTCTAGGTGAGCAACAGACCCGCGATTGCAGGTAATAGACTTACCTTTGATGCTATGCCGGACTGAATCTTGCATGATGCATGAAGCGACCATGTAGCTAAGCCTGTCGAAAATAGACCGCGCGCTGGGGCGCATGAAAGGGTGTTCGCTAAGACGTTCTTTTTGCTTGACCATGTTAAGGGCAAGTTTGAGAATGTTTCCGCCAAAATTCAAGGGAATAGGGTTGTTGAAAAATGACGCTTGTACGAAATCAAACGGCACGTCGAGTGTTCGAGCGAAATGATCGAAAGCGCACTGTAGATACGACTGCAGCTCTTCTGCAGTAAGGAGCATCCGCAATGCGGCCTTTCGGTCCCTAGATACTTGGCACCCTCGTTGGATCTCTGCGTACAACTTTTCTGTTTGCTCTTGAATCAACTTGGGCCGACCTTCAACAGGGATACGCACAATCTAGAGTCAGGACAAGGCATTAATTACATCATATCGCAAATTGAACATAACGAAACTAGTAGGAGCTTTAGTTCCGTTGAGAGCCTAGTACTAACCCGCAGAGAGCTATAATATGACAGCATGAGTTCTTCTACCGTCTTGATCTGTTTATTTCGCTCTGCCCAAATTTGAGCATGTTTCTTAAAGCAGAGGTTCTGATGGACGGTACGAGATAAGGATTCCAACAGTCGTTTGGTGGCGACGTCGATATCCCACAACTCCGGATTGATGTTGTTCTCGGAAGCGTTTAGCGCTATGATAGCGTGAGGTAAGACGGGTTGGTTGGATGATGTCTCTAGGGCCGCAGCAGCCCATTCAACTAACGTTTCCAGCACACCCTCGATGACCCTACATAATTCTTAACAACGCTAAAGACTAGGGACGTAGAACACACCTTGGATTCCTCAGAACAAATACAATCACGTCTGAAAATGTGAATAAAAGCCGTGGGTAAAGATTGCTGACTGCAAAGTGCCTGGTGCGTCGGGTGGGTGAATCCGTCCATACCAACGCGCGCTCTGAACTATATCGAGCTCTAAATGACGACTCCTCACTTACTTGGGTCGGCGCAATTGAGCTCTGCCTCCTCTTGCGAAATGTAGCTCCCAAAGGTTCCCTTTCACCCCCATCTAACCCTTCGCAATCAGCGTACAACACCGGCGCCTCCGAGACAGCCGTAGAAGGATCCAAATAGAGATGGACATCCTCTGAAGTGGGTATATCGTGTCCTGAAATGCCAACAACTGGAGAAGGGTCATTTCTTGGAGACTTATCACGTCCTGGCCGTGCGCTGAGATCAATTATCAATTTGATAAGCGTGCTTTTCCCCGCCCCAGTCTGACCTACAAAGGAAACGAGACTAGGGGTGCGAGTGTCATGAAAGGTGTTAGATCCCGGGTAGAAACCAGCCGAACTTCCCATCTCGATCCTCTGAGCGTTCGTCGTAGCCATTAGCTCGGCATATCTCCCGCAATCTTGGAACATAAATGGCTGGTCTTGGCTGTTCTCCCGATCAATCCCTATAAGAGCCAATCGTTAGACAATGCTTGCAGAGCTGGCCTGGATATCTACTTACCAAACCAAGCGGTATCCACATCCTCCAGATGCATCCTCTGGTATATAAACTCGTTCACAGGAGGCGAGAATACATTCTGGACTTGTTTTGCGACCCAGGGATCGGTCTTCTCATGTGGTATTGCACCAGGTGCCATCCGCTGCTTCTTGTGTGCAACTTGCATAGACCAGCAGACCGAACATAGCGTAGATTCGCACGCGTTACAGAAGAACAGATAGGGAGAAGATTTGTCGCAACTCTCGCAGCACCCCCCAGTGTCAGCCTCGTCGGCAAACTCGCTTTCTGGAGTCTCCAGTCCAGTGGGAGCGGCAGAACTGCCTGCTGAAGACGAAGGCATATCTGGGAGCATGAGTGTTTTTTGGTATATGCCACTCGAGAACCGTTAGGGCATAGCTGGATAGGAAAGCGAAATGTCGCGTGAAGTTCTCGTGTTTGTAAAGAATTGCTGGGATACCATACGGTTCAGTGTGCAGAGCCAAGGTCGGTTGTCTTGGTCTTATCAGTACGCGTATCGGCAGCACCGTCTTGAACAGGCAATCGCTCTCATTAGCTTTTCGCGCCTAAAATATCTGTGCGCACTTTGCAACTTTCGTCGTATCGAGACTTTCTTCCGGCAAACCCAGTCGGTCTTCCGCTGCGCAAGGTGAATAATCCAGCCGCATATCCTTTTAAAAGCTTTCGCCGTGGGGGTAAGTCGGGCGGCCTACCCCACGCCAAAGATAAGCGAAGTCTTGCCCGACTGCATTTCTTGGCCGTGGGTAGGTCTTGGCATTCGCGCACACCTTTTGCAAGGCTGACGTTGAGTTAAGCTTCGTACCCCTGCTGGTTCCCATTTCGGGCGAATGCTCAGACTTGCCAAGTCCAACAATACTCGGTAAATCATCCGTGCCGTCACGCCAAGGCCACCGATCGACCTCATTCGCCGATAGTTCATCTATTGCACTCCGCAACAAAAGTTTTGCTTTTTCTGTCACGTTCGCGAGCCTCAGCACCAGAGACTTTCAAAGTTCTGAACAGATATTACAAGTTACCACAATTCTTGATTTAAAAATTTACACCTGCATGACCACGGTTACATCACGTCGTGAATCGAACATTCGCTTATATACCCCGCTTAGCTGAGTCTTTTACCTCCAACATATCGAGCGGACGCGCTCCGGCGCTAGCGGACCCAGGGAGAGTCGCAAAACCGGTTAGCGATTCTCCGTAGCCATTGCGGAGGCAGCGCTATTACCATCCCGTCTTCCGCTTCCATCACAACTACCTCTGGCAATCAACAAACGCCGCAAACCGAACGATCGCGGGACAGGAATTTAAGATGAGTTTCGCCGACCTTCCCGTCGAGCTCTCGGAGCATATATTCAATTATATCATCCCAGAAAATTGGAGTTATTCAGGGTGAAGATTGGTACTTGATCTGAGATTTGTCTGCAGTAAGCTACTCATCTTGCCGTACCACTTTACCATTATAGCTACTGAAGTCTTCCAGTCTCTTTCAGAATCGTTCGATCATATCGTCTCGCGCTGCGCCTTCCGCAAGCTCGACACTCGATATCTCGAAACATACGCTAAGCATATGAGTGACTAGACCATAACTTGGCTGCTGGTGAATAAGATAGCTCTCAGCTCCGAGAGCCAGGGCCTGATAGCGGCCGTTCCTCAAGCAGCCAGATCAATATCCTATTCTGTGGAAGATAGCAACCACAATATAAGAGTTCCGGAAGAAAGATATCGGAAAGCCGCGTGCGGGGCCGTGATAGCATATAGAGGAGGAGCCTGGGTGGGGAAGCGATTGAAGATGCCATGCGACGTCGGTTCTTCAAATTTGAACCCCCGTCCGGTCGAACCTTGGTCGCATGACAATGATCTTGCGGTGACAGTACAGCACGGCGGTGAATCGGTCGTTCAGATGCTTCTAAAGGAAGGTGCAGATATCAATGCTTGCAATAAATATTTTGGCAATACTTTATATGCAGCTGCCTATAAGGGCAAGATCGCTACCTTCAACCTCCTACTTAAGCATGGAGCCAATATTCATACAAAAGGATACTAGGGTACTTCTTTCTAGGTAGCAGTATATGGAGGCTTTAGGGAAATTATTCAGCTATTACTGAATAAAGGGGCTGTTGTAAAAAGATTACTAGAAGATGCTTAATCTGTTCTCTAGACTATAGCTATTACTGGCCTCTATATTCTACTTGTAGTATTTGCAGTTATGTAGCTTCATCACTATATTAAGTAAATTTGCAACCATATTACCACTTTAACTTAAGAGCTAATATAGTAAGGGATTTCTACCTCAACAACTTCAACATATATTTCTAGTAGAAACTACTATTGCCATACTCTAAAATATTATAGTCACATCTTCTGACTTACTATAACTATACCCACTATCTTACTATTAATATACTTAGATAATATTAAACTCAAAATCAAATTACTATATATACTACTCTTTTATATAGTTATCTTTCACTTTAGCTTGAAGAAAGAAATTCTCCTAACTATAATGGCTTTACATTTATTTTCTAAAGAGACTTTCTCTAGTCTCAAAGCCACTTTTGAGTATATAAATTAATATATGTAAATTAAAGGCCATACAATTATTAAGTAACATGCCAAAACTTAAAAAGATATCTTAACTATAGTTTATCTCTTATACAATCAAAGTAATAAGTATTATATTTAAAATTAATACTTCTTTAAGAAATTGAAGCATATAGGAACTTGTAAAACTGAGTACCTATTCTCTACTATTACTAAGCTCAAGGAAAGAGTTTAGCATTTAGAAATATAAAATTTTAATTATAATTATAATTCTTCTCATATTCTAATTACTTATTCAATGTATTAAAAGCTTAACCTTAAAGCTAAAGATATAATTTAACATATGTTAAGCTTAAACTTAAAGTTAAAAGAAATTATTAATATATTGTATAGTAAAAGCTTTTTAGTAAAGGTAAAAAATATTTATAATGCTTAAAGTAAACTTTAAACTACTAATCTTAATTCTTAGTCTTTAATTAAAGTTATGATGAATCAATTAAAAGAATCAAACTATACTTTCTTTTATAAGCAAAATAATGATAGATACTTTACTTATTTGTATTTTATATATTTAAAGTCTTTAAATTTGTTTAATAAATATTGAAAAGTATTATTACTTAATTGTATCTATAAAATTAATTATTTTCAGTTTTCTCTTATTATTATTAAATTCACTTATTTAAATTCTTCTTTTTATATTGTACTTGTATTTCTGAAGCAAGAGACAGAAAAAGACTATATTTGGGCATTGAAATAGTTGAAAAGAGTAGTTATAAATAGTTATTAATTAGATTTAAAAGTTATAAAGTTACAGAATACTATAAACATAAAAGTAATACAGGAATTATTGAATTGAATTGTAAATGAGACTTCATTAGATATGATATATGGCTGAGAAAACTAATTACTAAATATGAACAATAATAGAACTTGTCAGAAGTATATCACTTAAAATAGTAGAGTGCAAGCTATCAAGCTTACTCACTGCATACTATATATGATAACTGAAAAATATGAGATAATACTCTAGTTAAGTAACCTTTATTTGGTAGACTTAGCTAGCTACTATAATACTAAGAGAGCAATACAAAGAGTAATTGATAAATCATAAAAGCTCTTAACTAAGAACTAGCTAGAAGTAACCATAAAAAGAAGATAATAAACTTCTGATCAGCTAAAATAGCTTAGGAATATATTAGTCAGAAGTAGTAGATTATGTAATAATTATATAAAAGTAAGGAAGGTATGAGCTACTAAGTAGCTTAAGTTTTTTTATTTAGAATTCAGGTTATGAGTTATGTCTTGATATAACTATAATATAGTATACAATTACTCAATAATAGATAATCAGTAACTTAATAAAAAGCTACAATAAAGAGTATTTGAAGAGTAATGGAAAGTGCTTGTCTTTTCTCTCCATTAAATATTAAACTAAGTTGTTTGTTATTAAATTATTTAAGTTTAATTGCCTAAAGTATCAAAAGATATAATTGTATAATATTTTGTTAAATTCCAGCTGGGAAGTAATTTCAGTTTCTAGTAATAAGAAGATTATATTTATAAATCAAGTTACTTTAAATATTCCAAGTTTAAATAATATGTGCTATTATCACTTGTTTTATAATACTTGAAGTCTTTGCTATTATATGCAGTTATTGAATGAGAAGTTACATTAATAAATGCAATTTGTATAGTTTTTCCTTGAGCATGAAATCTATTATATAGATAATATATTTAGGTCTATATGTAGAGTAAAGCCATAAATAGCAATCTATAAATAGCAGTCCATAAATAGCAGTCCCTAAGAAGAATGGGGGTTTACTAGGTAATCGGTATGTACTGAGACAGGTACATACAGTTTGCCATTTTCACAACTATCTTGTCCAAACTCCCTATGGTATACTGGACCAGAAATACCTTATTACAGATCTACTTCCCCTACCTAAGGCGATCAACATTGATTTTTCTAGCAATAATACAGACAAAGTATTGCTACAGTAGCGGGTCATGGTTCTATACGGAAAGAACTTTATCCGAGGTGTAAATGCAAAGGAAATTGCATGTCAAGCCGCTGCCAATGTAGGCAGGCTGGGTCTCATTGTACGGACAGGTGTCACGGAAAAGGCAAGAGTAGTGTAGTTTGTGAGAATGAAGTCGGTCAAGAGGCTGGTTTGGGGATTGGTTTGGGGGCTAGATTGACTAGAGGACGGAAGCGTGCTACTACGGAGGCAACGGAGACTACAGGCGAAGGTCAGAGATCTCTGCGTTGAATGCGACGTGGCTGAGAGCTGAGACGTCTACATATATTCCTCAATCGTATATGCTTCATGAATTTAAAATTTATTCCCGAACGGTTATTTAATTCGCGAATCGGAAAATTCCTGAACCGCATTCAACAACAGACCGTAAAAACAAACGTGCGTGCGATGTAGTTATACTGAAAGAACCTTCATGAGCACGCGACCCAACTCAGCTGAAGCATCAGCACTGCTAGCCCTAGACGAAACAAAACGTCACAGACTGCCAGGCCAATTCTTTGAGTCCTTTCCTGGCAGCATCCAAGCCTTTGCACGGCGAACTAGAGACCAACCGTCATCACAAGAAATCCTAGACAAGCTAAGCCAGGTCCACCAAATTACCAGGACCACCATCACCGGCGACCTCACCCTCGTCAAGACCAAAGTAGCAATGTAACACTGACACAGGCACCAACCAGAGGCTTGACCTGGGCTGAGATAGCTAGAGCCGGACTATTACGTCGCCCACTCACTCCGCCGGCGCCGCCCCAAGCACGACGAATGTCAAAGGCAGAAACCATCGTCAAACTCGACAGCCCCGAATCTGCCGCACTCCGACAAAGACTTCAGAGGGGCTACGGGAGGAAATAAACGATGCCTTACAAGAGCAGGACTTTGGCACAGATAAAACACCCCAAGTTGTAGCAGCCAAACATCTAAAGAGTGGAGACATCACTACCCACGCGGCGGGCGTGGCTGAGGGAGAATCGCTGAGAGAGAACTCAAGCCTATGGGTGCAATCACTGGGAACAAGAGCAGAGGTTCTTAAGCAGTTCATATAACGTGAGTTTTGGGCTTCAAAATCTGTGGGCCGAGCGGGTCACTTTGAAAAAGTCATATCACTTCTTATCTAGGGAAATCAATTACACCAGCATGAAGTTATTCCATCAACCCTTACTAACAGCTATTCGTCATTCGTTAACCCGAAACAAACTTCGTCCCATCCCACTGCCGCGGTCTCGCTATCACCCTTCAGGGAGGTCTAACAACCCGCGATATCATGAAGTAGATAAGCCAAATGCGCCCTCAAAATCACCCCAAACACACCCGCGACCTCTCTCTCCAATTCCTTCTTCAACAAATCCACCAAGGAATCCAAAATTGGACCCAGCGGCCTGATCTCCGGGTTCAACTCCGTCAGCTTCATGGCCGGCACCAGCAATTCGGCCAAAGCGAAAATCGCCAATTGCGTGAGCACTTCTCGCTGCAGGGCGCCAGACTCCGAGTCTGCGCACGTGGCGTCTTCGCCGCCACCGTCGCACGCTCGGATTTTCGATGCGGGCATGGCGGGGGGGGGGGGTTCGCTGGTGATCTAGTATTCGGTTGATTCGTGTTAGTACTTATGTATGGTTGAATGGGGAATTGATCGGCTGAGCCGGCGAGAGGAGCTCTGTTTGTGAAGGAGAGGTTGAGGTCCCGGGGGGGAGTAACTGACTGGAAGGTGAGGGATGACGTCACCGCGGTGGATGAGACGGTAGTATGGATGTGCGCCTAAGGAGAATTTCTCGACAGGGTAAAGTGAGCTTTTCTCATTCTCTTCCGTTTTTGTTGCCGCGAATTATCTACTCGAAAAGGAATTCTGCTGTAAGGAACGGGTAGAGAGGGGTTTAGATTACACACCCCGTTCACGAATTTAGTCCATTCGGGGCTTCCCACTCGAGGCTCCCCACTCAAGGCTCCCCGAAGGTTATAGCCTCGAGATTTGTACTATCGCTTTGCAATGCTGTACCCTGCATGCGTTCGTTAGCGTGAGGACTAGTGGTGCTTTGAGGGCGCAGCGAGGAATAGGACTACATACAACGATATTGACCATTGCTCCACCCAAAGAATGCCCGACAAACTGAACCTTGTGACAGGGGTATGCCTTCAGATACCGGTGGATCTTCGATTGGGGGTTCTCGAGGAACGTTTGGGCGAGGTGCAAGAAGCCCGGGTGCAGCTACTAAATAGTCAATGAGATATAATCAATAGTAAAAACTAGGGTTATTTACCGAACTACCACGATTTTTGAAACTATTTACTCGGGTACCACCACATCTTACCAAAATACCATTATTTACAGCCATTTACCACTGCATAACTCTGCCCCATAATCTGCACCCCATGACATCCACCTAAGTTCCCGGGATCTCTGTTACTTCATATCAATATTTGTGGGGCATCTATATTACCTAGTGTGGTGCCCGGCGCAGTTATTTGTGTAGCTCCATTGTGCGAAGGATTAAGTCGGGCTTATGATAGGTAAGCCACATGCTAAATTCGGTTGCGGTTAGGGTATCGCTTAACTGTAGTTAGCAATCGATGCGCCTAGCGGCAGGAGTACTATCAGTGAAATCTGGAGGCGCGACAGCTGTAATTTTGTCCAGTCGTGTTCGCGCAGTCTCCATTCAAGTAGCAGATGTATTGGGGCATAAGGCGTGGCCTCAGAATCTCGAAACTGCCACTGGCTATGACCAAAACCGAAACAGTGGTATTTCGGTAAGATGTGGTGGTACGGGAGTAAATAGTTTCAAAAATCGTGGTAGTTTGGTAAATAACCCTAAAAACTAACTATGACGATATATCTGGGACTCGCACGGCGCAGTTTTGGCAATTGGTTAAGCCATTGATATTGACCAGGTCTATTGGTGGCTGGGCGAGACCGAAATAGTCTATGTGCGACGCTAATTTAGCTAAGGGACCAAGAATGTGTGAGGGTGGGGGAGGTATTCCTACATTTGAAAAATGAATCGAAATGATATAGATTCAAGTCCGTGACTGTGAGGTGCATTAGGAAAGCAAAAGGGTCTTCATCACCGCGAGATCACATACGGATATTTAAAAATATAGCCGTCCCACAAAAGCCGACCACCTATGAGATGGGCCGGTCAGTAGATAGAGAGCATAAAAGGGGAGAGAGTAGATTCGCTCACAATTCTTCGATTCGATGGATCATCATCCCGTGCGATATACCCCGACAACCCGGTGTATATATTCGGGTCGAAATACTGAGCACTGCCAGTGCACGGGACGCCAAGCTGATATGAGGAAACAGGAACGGGTTCCAAAACCCCGAATTGAGCCAGTAACCGACCCACTACCAACACTGGCATAGCTGTCCTTACCGAACCCTGTGCTGTGCCCACCTTCACATCCATCGCGAACCCTAATATTCTATCACTGGCTTGGCTGTTCCAATTACATGCCTGACTGCTGCGCATTCCCTATCCCTTCCAATGGCTCTGAGAATGACACCCCCGTCAACTTCAATTTGCTGGTAAGATGCCCTGCGGATTATGTCACTACAAGCAAAGCCTGCTGTCTGTCGTATGCTCTCTTCTCCACTTCCAGAATCTATACCCTTGTGTGCTTTCCATAACTGGCAAACGCGCAAGAGGCTGGTCTATCAACACCACCATTTTAGGTGCTTGAACCCCCTGCTTTACCGTCCCTCCCATCGCCCTCGCACTCCCCACCAGCGTAACTGCTACCGTCGGTGCGTTCGCAACCATCATCCTCGACGACATTTCGCAGTTCAATACGAGCTGCAGTCTTCGCCCCCAAACCCCAGCCTCAGCGCCGCTGCTAAAGCCGGAATTGGCATCGGAGTCGCGGTCGGGCTCATTGTGTTACTTCTGGCAGTCGGTTTCTTGGTCGCGTGGTGGAGGCGGGGGGTTGAAGGGAGTAGTAGTACAGCCCCAATGACGGTAGATCCATCACATATCGGGCACTACCCCTCGCGCACCCCAATGGCGGAGCTCGACTCGCCTGGGGGGGGGGGCGGAGTTGGACGCCCTGCAGACGAGGGCGTACCAGCTGCGGGATGGAGAAGTCAAGCGGAAACTGGTGGAGCTCGGAATGAGTTGATTTGGTGTATATCGCAGCCCGCTGAGGCGCAGACTGGCATACCTAATTTGCAATTTAACAACATTGCCCTCTCCGTAATTGCTATGACTGTTTGACTTTCGTTGGCTGTGTTTGTTCGCGATGATTTTCCCGCGCTTCTTCGCTTCCGAGCTGGAGTAAGACTAAGGTTAACATTAGCGTTAAGTTGCGATCTGCAAGTTATCTGATATGATTGAGCAGGACTACATATATTGTTGTCCGGTTGGTTGGCACTAACTGACAAGCTGACCCATCTGAGTTGATGTTACTAGCAGCCTGTATTAGCCCGTGCCGGAGCCCGTGATCACAGTTAAACGATGCACCAACGGCCAGTGGATTTAGCGAGCCACTTATCCCCAAATGCAGGCCCCGGTGGGGGCCATGCACTCGAGTACGACCATGATTGTAAGGCTGAGGTTGACTCAAGCTCCTTACCCATGCTCGAACCCGCTTCCGGCAGTGCCCAGACCTGCTGACCAAAACATGGTCCAGTCCTATTCGCTAATAACTCACCCCGCGAAACCTTTTCTGTGTTGCTCTGCAGCACCAGACATTTTGCTTTTCTTGCTGCGCTCGTGACAGAAAACTCCCCTAAACGAAACCAGAGGAATATTGACCGTCTCACATCTCAGCCTTTTTCGAATACAAGGAAGGCCCTAGGGCCATACTAATATTAGAAGCCGTCAGTGCGAAAAGCAGGCGAATTTATTTCGGGGGCCACTAATAAGAAACAGTGATTGTCACCGATCTTCCGCGCTGCATTCAACGGGCGTTCGATTTCCCACAGTTGTGGCGATGCCGGAGGGCTCCCCATTCATCACGCTCCCGGACTGCTCAGCTTTTAGCCAGTGAGAACCTCGGAATCTGCCCAGTCAGCTCAGTGGTAGTTTCTTGAGGGTGATCTCTACAGAACTACCTGTTATATAGGCATGCGACTCAGGAGATTTTATGGGCCACTGATTATCCTCGGCAGCCCGCTGGCAATATTGGAAAACCCGTAGCCAAGCAGAATATTATAGGCTTCTTTGTCTAGTCCATGGAGAACAAACTTGTTGGCCGGAGCTGCGAGTCTACATCTCGTATACCAGAGACCTGCAGATGCAACTGGCCGACGGTACATTTACCTTACTGGGGACTCCATTGCCGCTGGCCTTTCGAAGACAGGTATTCCAGATTAAATCACCCCTTTTGCTGCAATTGTTTCCACCGTAGGCGGATCGCTAATTTACAGCAACAAATCCTCAAGTTAACGGCGCTGATCTGCCCGCTGCAGCCCTGCTTCGTGGCTACTGGCCCACGTGTCAAGATTAAAAACGCAGACTACATCGTCTCTACCCCCTTCTCATCGAAGACTATGAGAAGGCCTTCTCCTCTCACTACAGTGCAAGCAGCAGGTTGATCAAAAAGCTCTACCAGGCAGTCAAACTAACCCAGTGTCCTCAGCGGGATGTGACAGAATGCCAGTTTCTAGCTAGGCCGTGAATGAATCAAGACAGAGAACTATCGAAAAGACAGGGAATTATGCGGAGAGCTAGTACAAGCCCGTTAATTAGGTCATCACCTATAGTGGGCGAAGGGCGTTCAGTTGTTCGTCCTCGTATTCTTGGGACGCACACTAGGAATAGAGTCTTCCCTACGCTAATGTCAAACTAGCACGGTTTTGGGCGAGTTTTAGTACGATTTGGAAGGCACTTCACCGCTGGGTTTGCCCAGATGCGATACCATCCTCTTGGTGGGGTTGGATTCCGTGACTGGGACGAGATATTTCCAAAGAGGGTCGCTCTAGGACTGGTATGAAATAGTTATGATATTGGATTTACTACTGCGGGGAAATTTAAATGAAATACTGTGTAATGCTTAGTAGTAGACAAGTCGCTTGCGAGCTCTTTAGAGAGAGGCCATAGCGCCTGCGAGTGCGGAGACGATCGTAAGAGACCAAGGTAGAGCCAGGAGTAGTATTTGACGAGCATCATTGGTCAGAATAAGCCCCCAGCACAAAATGCCAGTAGCACAGACGATGGCGTTCCTCACATTAGCGATTTTAAGGCGCTGGATGTAATGCGCAGTGCCTGCATAGAAGAGGAACATGGAAAAGCAGAATCCTGCCAAGGTGACTCCAGTTTGGCTTTTAGTGGCACGATATTCCTGGCGGTGGCCTAAGTTAGCAATGGGCGCTCTAAGCAGGGCAAGTCGCCAAAACAAGGTAATCTCGCAGGAGGGCTTTCCTAAAAGTGGGGATAGGGGACGTACTTCATCTTTACGGAGCAAGTACCAATATATTGATATATGGAAGTTCGAAGACAGATTCAATATAAAGAGTAGTGCCCCAATATGAGCGAGCGAGAAGATATCGGAGGAGGGTTTGGTCGGGTGCCAGCCTGCCCTCAGACGACGAGTTATGTGAGATATTTTGCGAATTAGATTGCTTCGTAACGTTAACCAGGAGTTGTCACTGCCCGCAGCAATTTCGAGAATGGTCCGAACAGTCGCCTCATGATCGCCTTGTGCTGCTAAGAGTAATGCTGTTTCCACTATCGTACTCTCGTTACACGTCCAGCGCGTTCTGACGACTAGTTCATCTTGAGAGTTTCTTGATTCTGGTAATAATTTGCCAAGGAGAGACTCAACGATCTGCTTATGGCCACTATAAGCTGCGGAATGCAGCGGCGTCCACCCTCCCGCAATCGTAGTAGTTAAGTCGGCACCGTGGGCAAGAAGCAACTCAACAACGGCCTTGTGGCCTTCCCCGCAAGCCCAATGCAGGGCTGACTGTCCGTATGTGGGCAATCCTGCGTGACTGGATATTGCCTTCGGTCGAAATGTATAATTACTTTGACACAGAGATATATCATAATGTTCAAACGACTCGAGACGCCCAACATGTCTATTGGGGCCTGCCAGTTCAAGATCCGTGTTTAGGGGCAAGGGCCAAATTCTATTAGCGTCAGCGTTGAAATTAGCATTTACCGTACGTGAACTGCCCACAGCGAGCTTGATCAGGCCAACAATGGCCCTATAGGTTCGATCTGAGGCATTGCGGAACTTGCACATGTGGTGATGATCGGAATGGATTGAAAGTCGGATTTCGTCACCCCATCCCAGGGTGGCACTTGACTTGTCCACAATCTAGAATAGCGAGTGTGTTTAATTCAATATGTACCGGGATTAGGGAGTGAATAGAGGCGCTACTTACGATGTCTCTGGAATAGTAAGGACGCTCATAACAATTCATTACTATTCGTGACAGCCTTCCTGTTTCCTGTAAAAATTGGCCATCCTCGAGAGTCTTCGGAAACGATTTGGCTTTGGTTCTTCCTTTGGCGATATTTGCTACAACTTCTTTGAAGCTACGTGCGGCGCTTCCACGATGAGGTGTTCCAAAAAAGACGATGGCTTTTGTTTGCTTGGAGATATCCGGAAATTTTTCCGGCAGAGAAGCAGTTAACGCCTTCAGCTAGTAAGTAAACGTAGGTAAACGGCCTGGATGCACATACCCTCTTAACAAGAAGGCCGCCCAAACTATGGCAAATGAATATGACGGGCCGGTCGGGCTATAGATAAAATCTGTTAGCAAGATTCTTGCAAAGGCTTTAGGAAACTCTATGGCTACGATACCTCAACTCGGCGTCTTTCTACGAAAAGGCTCTCTAGAAGCCCATTTGCAGCCTCTTGGAGAGATGACAAATCGCCAAATGCGACGTTGGAATTGTATCCGAAAGTCATTATTCGGGCATTTGCGACATCGGCCGGAAGGAAATCTCGTAGCCACAAGATTTGCGATCTGTGTGTGCGTTGTGACCACGTATCAAAGGCATGGCCGCTCAATCCGTGAACCGCGATGATACTGTTCAAATGGTCAACACAAAACCTATAAGCCGAGCATTCTCAGGAACACATACTCGACTGAATTTGCCGATGCTATGGGATTTGCGAGAACCTTCAAGTTCATATTTGAACACAGGGAAATCGAGAGGGTCGCAGGAATGGTAGACTCATCGCCTTACCGTGGAGTTGGGGTGGAGATTAGTTACTATAAATCGAGTGAAATCATAGGTTATATCATACCTTTGCGAGCATTTCTAAGACACTCATCAAAATTAGAGCCGATATCACGTAGACTCGAATCTAAAAGGCCATATTGAGGGGGGCCAGACTCTCCACCAACGGGTTCGGTTGTCTCTCCCGTCTCCAACGTGTCGCTCGAGGCCTTTGCCCAAACATCCCCAAAGAGAGGTCTCCTCCATTCCAGAGGTTGGCCTTTCTGAAGATCCATTTGGCTCAAAGAGTTGTTGCAGGTTCTTCGAAGGTTCTTTAGCAAATCGATGAGCGCTTTGAACACCAGGCTTCCCAATGTCAGCCTTGTGTGGGACTGGATAGAAGGACGCAATCGAGGGAGTCTCACCTAAGGGCGATCTTCCAGCCTGTGGTGTATTTGAAATAGTGCGATGATATTAAGATGTCAACGAGTTCCCCGAGTAACCTCTTAGACGTAGATTCTAAACCGTCACGCGCTTGAATCTCAGCCTTGTCCCTCGCGAGAGATGGCTACCCAACAGATTTTTCAGATGAGCTTACGCGGCGGGTTGTGGCTGTGTATCCTGTTCGTGACCTAGTCTGCCAGCCCCTCATTCCACTGTAGGGTTTCCTATCGACAGGACACTCTTCTTGTACTCGCGATTCTCTCCCTCAAGATCTTCGCACTTGAATATTCCCACGAATCAATATCCTCGCATATTTGGCTCTTATACTTCAATAACTTTACGCCTAAGGTTCTTACGCCTGAGATCTTTACACCGAGCTTTATCACATTTATTACCCTTACCACAGTGCACTCTCTCCGGTCCTGCATTGTACCGTTGCGTGTGTCTTCAAAACTACCCTTGTGGAGTTGATCCTCGGAGAGTGTTATCATCTTTTAGGCCCGTAAGATTCGCTTCCTCCCTCGTGGCCCAGTTTGAGTAAGTGAGAATATCGATTCCAGGATTCTCTTTTGCTAATGTCTCCAACTTTATAGTCCCCTGCTGAGCAAAATGGCTTCGCGTGAATGTCATTACAAATACACCACAAAAGTAATCGTGTGGGCGGCCGGGATGGCCATCAGTTATTTACTCATCGTTCTACCCGTTAAGGAGGACATGGAATCTGGGAACTTGCCCTTTTGGTTTCCTTACTTGTGAGATTGTGACATGATCTAAGAGGGCGAATCCTCTCGATATGTAGCTAACCGTCTTGATTACGGAAGGATATATTCGCTCTGGGTGGTGTTTATCCTAGCACTGCTTATCGTAGTATACTACGACGACCCTCCACCAGAAGAGAGGTTAGTACTTAGACGTCATCCAATGAATGAACACCGACAACTGACTTGAATACGATATAGGTGGGAAAACGCTTGCTTTTTGTGGGCATTTGCGGTATTCGTGGCCCTTTATTTCTTCACCGCTGCTCCTGGCGGTTATGGTCCCCTTCTCCCGCTCAGCGTGAGCTCCGGGATTGGACTTGGCATCTCGCTCACCCCTGTACTACGAAATTTTGTCACAAGCTTCGACACTACCCCTTCTATCTCTCAACGGATTCGTGATTAGAAATTCTCATTTCTAGTGACTCAACCTCATGTGTCTCCGCGGCTTATGTTTCAATCGGTCCCAAAACTTACCAGTTATTTGGCGATGCTGGTTGGACGTCTATTTGGTGAATATACCGGCATTACATCTGTCAGTACTGTTTATGGTCTATGTAAATGGCATAAGACGGTCGTAGGTACACCCACTGGTTTCTACCCCAACTTATTCGTTTTGTTAATTCAATAGCTAATGCGAACAACATTGTAGAATAATGCTGGTGACCCAGCGAAATATTTTCCTCCTGTTCTCTTCTGCGCTCTTGTTCAGAATTTTGTTGGGCATCTAGAATAAGGGTACATATGGCACGTCCTAAACCATCCAGAACGAAATAGGCTTATATCGGGATCAGATTTTCAGATATGGGCAGGAGGATTGTGGATTCCTTTCATCCCAATGGCGTTTGTGGAGTTCATTATAGCATAGCGTCCCGTTAGCTGAATTGCATTTGAGCAGAAAACAAAGATCAGTGATACTTAGTAGTGCAATAACTACTCTGTGCGAATTTAGGACCAGGATAGCTCGACTATTAGAATGCGATATGCTTAAAATGTACGGCCGAGAAGCCACTCGATCATAAACATATCTGTTGTAGGAGACGGTTGATTTTAATAAGAGAGAAAATATACGCTACTTAAATATTGCCCATAGCACGGCGAAGCCGATGGAGGCCTCCGCAGGAGGCTTCTATCGGCGACTCCGGCCAGTGACTTCAGCTCCAGGCTACCATCGCGGGCAGGCTTACAACGCCACCACAACAATATCGTTACCCGTGCCTCCGCATTCCCCGCGGAAGACACGACAGCTTTTCCGTATCTGCTTCCCTATATGCCTAAGCCTACATGCTGAAATGCCAGCCCAACTGTCTTTTATCCGCACACCTACCAATACCATATCTGATGGGGGAGATTACCTTGCTAAGTAGAAAGTTTCAAAAACACGTTCTTCAATATTCTTGCTTAGTTTCAGCAATATAAGCTGTACTCACCGGAAAGGCTAAGCGTTTGGCGGTTCGGCCTTGTCCGTAAGTTGTGTTTTCACAAGATTATATTGACATTCTAAAATAGGATTAAGAAGCAAAAAACAACTAAATTGAAATCAAAAAAGGCTATGATGATAATACAAATTCTTCCATGCAGTCCGTTTGGCGACAAGCTCCTTGCTCGATTCATCAGGGGGCTCGATTGAGCGCATGCGTGTAATTGTGCTACAACCTCGCCGTTGCAACACGGCGAACCCTGACCTTTGGCAAATACGTTGTCCCCTTTAATAGCAACCAACTCCAAAAACACTAGCCGTTTCCTATATCAATCTACGGTTTACTGCGGTGATGTCGAACTATGTTATGGCTCAAGTTCTCCCAGCACTCGCCCTTATCCTTGTCAACTTGCAGCTCCTTTAGTGGATAGAGATCAAGGCTATCGTCAATTTCAGTGTGGCCACAACGACATATACAAAGGTCCTTTATCCACATGTAATACACCACCTCGGCGTCATTCTTAACCTCACATTTTTAGCAGAAAATGCTTCAACCACACCTTGAACACTATTTTTCGCCCTTCCTTACCGAGAAAGCGCCATCGAGTCCCACACCCTGATTTTTTACTACCTCATACAACCTTTATCGAGAAAGATGGCATGACAATCCTTGCGCCTGCCGTCTGTAGAGTAAATTCGAAAGCTCAACGAACACGCGGTTACTCCGCTGCCACTCGTTTTCAATAAAGGTGGCAAGATGGTAGTACCAAAGAAAGACCCTGAGATTGGAATAGTCACGGTCCGTTCGGAAGGCCACTAAGAGAAGACATCAACCAGGTGAAAGGTTACAAGAGATCCTATCGGCTGGCCGTTCTAGCATTGATAGTTTTACCAGTGTCAGACTGGTTAGGCGGCCCAGCCCACCACAAATGCAGCTGCTATTAAAGGCGACAGCTACCGCAAGCGAGGCGACTAGATCATAGCAGGCGCCTTGAGCAACGTCGGGCCTGTTCTAGTATACATCGATAGCATACGCTTCCGCAATGCAATTGGGAGGACCTACCGGGAAAGCGCCTTCTGGCAATCCATAGACAGGGACCTAAGTGCATTGGAGAAACAACATTCTCCTGCTGTACTCCTATAATCGGAACATCAAGGCAGCCATTGGTTGCACTACCCTTACGCGGAAGTGCGAAATTAAGTCTAGCACTGATATGGCTTAGTGGGGCTAGTCCATAGCACAAGCCGCGCGTGCTTTATTGCCTCTCAAGACGGGGGTTAGGGCGCGTATCTTCAATTAACTCCCATCTCTACCAAACTTCGAGAAGGCAGTACTCAAGGAGGTCCTCGATCCTATGCTCATACCTGCGCTGTACGTACGGAAAGGCAGATAGGGGGAGCTGGGCAAAGCTCTTATATTATGTCGGAGCTGTTGAGGTGGCGATGTGGTGGCGAACCCACTCAACATGGTGGCAAGGCCACATAACCACAAGTAGCACAAGTAGTATATAGAGGCTAGTGATGACCATAGTCCAGAGAATAGATTAAGCGTCTCCTAGCGATCTCTTTACAACATATTATAAATGAAACAAATGCAATAACTCATTCAAAAATAGTCTCTCGAACACCACCCTTGAATCTACCTCATTGAATTGTTGCTTGCATTTATAAGCTCATTGACAGAATTTACTCAAAGACGAAAATCAACGTTCCTGAATTGCACTGGGATGTGTAGGGTGTATGTCTTCCACGAAGGAGGGATGCAACTTAGGAAAGGAATGGAAATTTACCTGCCTAGACCCCCAGCCCCGCCTAAATTATCGTCAGCAACCTAATCGAGGCCGGCAGTATGTTATAGATGTCCACTTGATACGCTGTTAGCAAAGTCACACTTCCAACGCAAGACAAAAGCGTCACTTCCGTGCATCGATCATTGTGACCAGAAAACCACTTATAAATCTTCCGCCAGATTCACAAACCCCGCCCAAATCAACCGCTGCCCGACAAACAGCAAATTCATCCATCGAAAAGCAATACGCACATTTTTCAGGGATTATGACTCAAGACCCATGCTGTTCGGCCAACTAATGTACGTTTGTTCTGCGGCGGCTAGGAGGACTCCCGCTTGCCGTGGTGGTGGAATAGGCACGATATCTCCCGCCTGTTTCTGCTCGAGTTACTGCTGTTGCTGCCCGCCACCAACAGCAGCAACCCCTCCATTCGCTCCTCCACGGGATCCTTGAGACAAAGTCCCGTAATAGTGCAAGAAAAAGCACGTGATTATTGTAGCGCCTGGGGTTGTTTGGCGGGCCTGGCAAGAATCCGCTGTCCGAATAATCGCCTTTGCGCTCGCGCCTAAGGCTCCCAGACTCGTCTTAGTTCCCGAGGCTGCAGCTTTGGTGGTCGACCATACGTCTCAGCCACCCGTGCCGACTCTGCAGAATATAGACCGTAAAGCCACGGGAAAAATGCAACCGAATCCTAGGAATGTCCAGAGGATTTGGAAGGTTACGAAGCCGATGGCTGTTATCCATAATGGGGCACCAATGTACCCAGGTACCAGAAAGTGTTGCCCACCTCGCTTACAAAACCCACCCGAAAAACAAATGTTGGTGGAAGCACGGCGAAGGCGGAGGCAATTGTAGATAGTCAATTAATTCCGATTTTTTTTAATTCTAGCTACGAGGCATTGCCTCTACATATTTGCTGCCTCCTCGTGCCGCTCAAGAGGAGAATAGGGGTTGGCATCGCAAAGTTCCTGACCATGAGACTTGGAGCGGCCTCAGCCCTTATTCGCACTGCCACACCATTGACCGCCACATCAATGCGACCAACTAACAACAAACAATACACCCAGCACTTCCCGTATCTACAGTTACCTCCAATAAGTTTGGACTACTTATGCCTTTTACACCAATAGTGCTACTTTCCACATGGCCGCATCACCACAACTTAGATGTAAAATTACTCTCAAAATGAGCTGGGAAATGTAAAATTATCTATAACTTTGATCTACTAAAAAGAAAATTAGTGAAGCTGTTACGTTGATAGAATAATATGTTACTGAAGTCCACAGGTCTGCAAACTAGACAGAAATATATCAAAATTAAGCAAAATGAGAGAAAATTTCTCTATGTTAGCATAAATTCAATTGTATTTCCTTTAATATAATAAGTTAGCTTTTCTTTTAACCTGTGAACTGAAGCTTCAGATAAACTTAATATTTTAGCTAATTTTAAAGTTAACTTTATATTCAAGTTATAGTACTGTAACTATATAGAAAGTAATACTATTTGTATAAATAGCTTAACTAGTCAGAACTTCTTACCTAGTATTGTAAATCAAAATACCTTATTAAGAGTTATTTTAGTAAAGTTCAAGTCAATATTTTTATATAGCTCTTCTGTCTTATAGCTTTATTTAAGTGACAAAACCACTAAGGCTTAAATAGGAGTAAAGTAATAATATAAGTAATATAATGATATTATTATCATATGCACTATATATAGGGATTAATTATAGGCAGAGAATAAATATATTAAAGAATAATGTCTGCTTAAGTTCTGCATAAAGTTTTAACTAGTTTATAAGCTACTATCAATAGTGCTTAAGCTTTAGGGAAAGCCAATGAGAGCTTCTGACTAAGCTAACCTTTAGTATTATTGTCACAGCTGACTGCAACATAGACTGGCTGGCTATTGCTGACCAAGCCTCCAGTTACTATGGGTAATCGCCATCAGTGAGTTATAAGAAATAGACTAGGCAGCAATCGTCACTGAAGCCTATAAAATCTCTGAAAGAAGATGAGGAAGAGACCTCATCAGTCAATAATCCTATTATTCTGTATATATGTTAATTACTATTATTGCATTCATTGCTTATTAGCTAAGCTGGCCGGTGGCCAGTGCCAGCCAGACCTACAATCTTTGAGTCCCCTTAGTGAATTTTTGATTCTGAGCATCTATGGCACTCGCTCATGCTGGACCGCCAACTGGTAGTCACCAGCCATCATAATGAACTTATCGAGGAACATAAGTTGATGTACTCTTTACTGCAGTAACTTTACTCTTCAAGCATCTCGTAACAGTAAGTTTCTCTCTTGAGCTTGCTTTTGAATCTATAAGAAGTTAGTGTAGTTCATAAAAAAAGGAAATATTCATGATAAAACAAACCACCTTACTCTTAATGCCCCACTCCTTGAAAAGTCTACTGATTACTGATAAGTTAGAGCATATACTATATGCCTCTTTAAGTGAATTAACAATTTCTGACTAATAAATTGTAGGATCTTGTGCAACGAGGCTGAAGATATCCTAAGTTAGAAGTTAGTCATTTGTATATAGAAATGAAGAAGGAATTAGACCTCCTCCACCTCTGAAGTTATTATTCTCATAGATCTGGACTTTAAACAAGAAAGGAGAGAAGTTGCCAGGCTAGTAATGTAAAGCCTTCGTTGAATCTGGTAGACTATTGAAATGCTGCATTTTTTGCAAATGGCAATCTCTTCTACCTTTAATCCTGCTGTCAATTGATTGCCAATTGACTCTAATTTATTATGATGAAAAGATATAGGTATTTTGATTTTAATTGAACTCAGTTAAACTCTTTGAAAGCAATATTTATGCAGTAATTTACAAATATTGCCTTCTGCAGAAAGACTGTTAATAATATTACAGCTATGGTATTTGGTGTTCTGGTGTCCGGTGTCCTGGGGACTGTTTTACGGTCGATGTGTTGTTTGTTGTTCTGTTGTTGCAGCAACGGCTACTGCCTAATTTCGGATTCAGGTATTTTGCTATCTGGTCGGATATGTGTGTATCTGGTGATTCGGTTGGTGTAGTAATCTCGCTTATAATATGGAGTCAGTCGAAAGTCTCACCGGTTGTTGTGGTTACACTTTTAATTTCGGTTGTTAGATTTGAGAGATACGTGTATGGGTTTGTTTGTTTTGTAATTATACGTATTAATAACAAACATTGATATTTGTTGGTCATGTATAAATACCATCGACTGTGCCGTATATTTCTGAAATCAACCATGCCATTTCGATGTTTCTAACGTAATCGTCCTTCTTACGGTCCCGTTTATTTTACGGGTTATTTTCCTCGTCGTCGCACTTATTGTCGCACTTACTGTCCCACTTACTGCCATCATTATTATTAGCGGTATATATAGTTGTTGACTTCTGTCATATCTATTGTTATTGACTTCTTATATATATAGATATTTATTATGCCATATGGTCGTAATGGTGGTTTTTCCCACCATCAGTTTTCGCGTGCGCCTTATAAATTTGCAAGTTATGTTAAGGATGTTATGGGCGATCATAGACATTATGAGGCGACACTGAAATCTACCGGGGATAAATCGTCGTATTGCATGTTTCCTGGTATAGACAATTCTTGCTTTTTGTTGCCCGCCACAGAACTTTGTGATTCGGACCATCATAATGACAATACTGTACTGGCTACTGGTGCGGGAGTGAGATTTGAGGCAGTTGGCAGTCGAAAGTATTCTATTCGAATTATTGCATTTCGATATTCGTGTGTAACGCAGCTTTTTGAGGATGGTAATGATGAGGGTACTGTTTGCCTTGACAAGGCCCAGTCTGGTGGCAAAGGTTTTGATGTTCTTGGAGGTACTCGTTGTGTTAGTATGGATATTTTATTGGGGGATTCCAGGATTTTGGATACGATTCCTAGGCGAAGTCCTATTTTTTATCCGGTATCTGCCAAGGCTAGGGGAAAGATTTATCTGGATCGTATGTTTCATAGAGGGTTTTGTGTTGATGGATTGGAGGTTTGACCTTTTAATTGTTAGGTTGATTCTAGATGGAAGTTAGAGTTTTATTCTTGTATGGGTCTTGTCAAGCCTAGTGTTGATGAAAAGCATTATGATTTCTATTTTGCTGTCATTGTTCATGTTCCGTCTTTTACATGCGAACAAGTAACATGGCTCCCCAATGTAGATAGTATGGATCTTTCTGGTGGGGGTGAGGATTCTAAGGAGAATTAACCTGAGCGCCCAGTTTCGGAGGCATCTACAGTTAAGCTTGTTCCTCCTAAGTTTGAGATTCCTGCAGTTGAGATTAGATCTATCTCTTCACATTTTCATTGGAGGGACTCTTGAAGATTAATTAAATTCATCGTCTCTATCTATATCCTCTATGAGATTATGCAATAGGCTTTATATAGAGCCCGGTGTTTCCAGAGGATCCGTTAAAGCAAATAAAGATTTTGTGACATTAAAGAAAATGCAATTTCCATTCAGCCAACCAATATCCACATCGTTATACTTTTTCGGGTCTTGATTAAACAAGGCGATGTACGGTTTTCCCCATTCCAAGACATGTATCTTTTTAAAGTATTTGTCCGTCATGGTGAATTCAAGTTGACCACCTAGTATACATTTGTAGAATTTGTTCATGTCCTTGTCGTTCAAGGGCACGTCGTCGAGAATAAAGTA
Organism: Nothomitra cinnamomea; assembly: GCA_022345685.2. NCBI lineage: Eukaryota > Fungi > Ascomycota > Geoglossomycetes > Nothomitra > Nothomitra cinnamomea. The sequence goes on along the minus strand of JAJDMX020000054.1, from coordinate 91,711 downwards.
TTTTTTGGTAGGATCGAGTTGCTAGGCGTTTTAACAACTAGTCATGATCAAGTGGGGGCCAAGGGATCATGCCCAGGTGGTTTTCCAGAGTCTTGTTTCACCCCACACTACTAGTGTCATTGGTCATCCATCTAACATATATGATTTGATTAGTTTTAAAGACCCTATTTTGATTATGAAATATGGGAGTATGGGGGGCGAAGCCCCCTGTCTACCTTATCACCTGAACCATGTAAAGCCATTGGCCGAGCGATGTGCCTGGCCCACGGATCTGGGTATCATTGGTCGTGTCAAGTGTTCTGTGGGGTATGCAAGCACTTACTAAAAGGTCTTTCTAAGTATTTTTTTTTCCAATCTAGCAGTTCCTCTAGTATATCCCATATACCGTTTAATACAGGTTGTTTGTATTCCGGTGCTGTGGGAGTGAAGGTGTCATTCATGTATGACTTGACGTTATTGTAGTTGAGTATTAGCTCGCGTGGCGCTGTTGCTTTCATTAACGTCAGGAATTCTGATCTGTCTTTTATTTCGACCGTGCCTGCCCAGAAGTCGTTCTTCATTTCCTTTCGTACTGCTTTCGGCATTGCCATATCTCCACCGATGTGAATCGATTTGTTTTCTTTTTTGTGAAGATATTTCCACACAGCCAATCGTTTTCGCGTTCGTCCAATATTTGGGTGGTAACCACCGATGTCGAAATGGCATGGATTTTTGATATTTCGTTTTGAGGCCCACTTCCCTAAGATGTGGTGATGTGGCATACTTTCTTTGTGCTTCTCTTGTACGGCGTAGTATTCTCTAAAACCTAGTTGGTTGATTCCTTTTATGAAATCCTCCTTTGATAGGTCGCACTTTGAGTACGTCAGAAATACTGATTTTGCCGCAAGTCTGAATCGGTTTGGTCCACTTGTCACATTTGTAGTGTCGATGAATTCTACTTCATTTTCAGAGTCTAACTTGTTGACTTCGCAGTTAACGACTATTGAAGTAGGTGTTTTTTCCGGTATGAATGTTGATATTCTTGGGACGATTTGAGTGTCGTGGACGATGAAAGGGTCTGGTAGAGAAGAATCTGGTATAATAAAGTCACTGATTTGAGTTGGAAACGGCAATGACTCATTGAAGATTTGTGTAAGAGGTATGTGTTGTAGGCCACTATCAGTCATAATGTAGGGATTAGTTATATTGATGGATGGTATGAGGATGGTGGGTGAGGACACTACTTTCTTGGGGGACACCATGGCTTAAATAATTTTACAAAAAATAAGGTGCTGCCAAGACTTTCCACAATAACTCACAAATCACTGTATAATATATAGTTAAGAAAACTAACTATTAAATATAAGTAATAATAGAACTTACCAGAAATGTAGTACCTAAAGTGTAACGATCTGACTCTGATGAAGTCTCGTCTCCTAGTTTGTCTTGGTGTTCAGGTATATGGCATGGCATTCTTTGGGTGACCGTGAGATAAGTATGTTAGTCTCGTATACTGAAATAGCGAAACAGTCCTACTGCAACTATATCAAAAGATATCTTGAGCTACGATTCTTGGTACGAAGCTTATATTGCTAAACTAACAAGACTTTCAGTGAAGAGGAAAGAAAAGACGCTTTCCCTGAGACTCTAACGTTATATTTATAGCTGCCTCTTCACTAACTTCTTGACCACCTGCCAACGGGCAACTCATACCACTTAGAGTGTTCTTTTCTCGGTGTGACTCAAACCTAACTCATGCTAAGTTCACTAATGAGACCTGAGTCGTCATGACTTATAACTCTCTGTCCATACTTAAGCTGCCCACTACATCTAGCTGACATATTCTTCAGCTGCCAAGTGTTTCTCAGCTCTCTTAGTTCTTTGCCTACAGCTAATGATTCTCTGTCCGTAGATTGTGGTGATTCCTGTTGGCCGGTCACCTCCTGGCTAAACTCCTTGGCAGTGGTGTGGCTGGCTGAGGTCATTGCCTTGACAGGGGTATGAGTAATTTATTGAGTTGCCGTGGGCTGCGCTCTCAGTGCTGAGGGCGCTGATTGCGCGAACCCCTGTTCCAGCCCCCACGCTCCCACGGCAAGTGCCGCTCGTCCTCATATTCGGTTCATCCTTGTCGAGCTGTTCAAGTCATCTGTATCCTGTAGGTCAGCGATCTGGTCTAATGGTTCTAGCATCACTCTCGTGTCTGTGGCATTCCTGATGGGGCTCAGGATATCCGTGACATAAAGTTATATAGTATAAATATCTTAAGTCTTAAGTTATAAAATGCTATTAATATAAAAGTGATATAAAAACTATTGAATTAGATTAGAAATGAAGTCTCATTGAGTATAGTATATAGGCAAGAAAGCTGACAAATAAATACAAGTAGCTATAGAACTTACTAAAAGTATAGTATTTAAATATCATAAATATTTTAAGCTTTATTAAAATAATACTACAAATATGGAAGTAGCATTGATTACTATTAGATCAGGTTGTAATTTTACAGAACTAGGGACAATACATATGACTTAACAAGGATGAAATAAATACAAGGACGGATGGTACTTGACAGAGGCAAGTGAAGGCCAAAGCAAGGTTTGCACAATTAGCGCTTTCAGTACTAAGAGTGTAACCTGCAGCAACTTAATAAATAATCTATACTCCAATTAAGGCAATGATCTTAGCTGGTTACATAAATGCTCAGTTACTTAATTAGGAAATAATTAACTATATAGAAACTCTATAAACTATGAACTTTGGAACTATTAAATATAGATGAAAGATCAAGAAAGCTAAAAGATACTCAGCAGTTGAAGAATATGTTAGCTAGGTGTAGTGGACAGCTTGAGTATAGACAGAGAGTTATAAGTCACGATAACTTGAGTTTCATTATTAGACTTAGTATGAGTTGTGTTGTAAGTCATGTTAAAAGGTATGTATACCAAGTAGTATGAGTTGCTTGTTGGCAAGTGGCTGAGAGATCAGTAAAGAGGTAGCTATTAATACTGTATTAGGATTTTAAGGAAAGTATCTTTCTTTTTCTCTTTACTGAATGTCTTATTAATTTAACAATTAAGCTTCATACCAAGAATTATTGCTCAAAGTATTATTTGATATAGTTGTAGCAGAACTGTTTCACTAGCTTAGTATATGGGACTAATATAACTATCTCACAGTTATCTTATAAACTCTTATCACATACTTAAACACTCAAGATAAACTAGGAAATAAGACTCTATTAGGGTCAAATCATTACACTAAAGTAGTGAAGTATAGGCTTTAAAGCCTTCATACTATATACTGTATACAGCAACTGAAAAACTTAAGACAATACTCCAATTGGGCAGCCCTCACTTAGTAGACTCAGTTAGCCAAAATGATGTCAAAGAATTAGTATGAAGAGCAATCAATGAGTTATAAAGCCTTCTAGCTGAAAATAGACTAGGAGAAACCAAAAAGGAAAGCTGAAGGACCCCTGACCAGCTAAACAAGCTGGAGGACATGTCAGCTAGGAGTAATAAGTCGTACAATGATTGTGCAAAAGTAAAAGTGGTATGAGTCACAAGGTGGCTTAGGTCGCTGTTTAAGCTCACCGCCGATGTCCGCGGCGGGGCTGAGACGGCTCGGCGCTGGGCCTTTGGGCGAAGTACTCCCTGGTCTCCTTTGCGTTCTCAAGATTCTCCTCCAGCTCATAGCTATCCTCCCATGCGGGTAGCCCGTCCATCGCACCAAGTACTCGGTGCGCCCTCCTTGCCTCACCGATGGTTAGGGATCTCATCTATCTCCCACTCCTCGCCGTCTTCCAGGATGGTGGCGGGCGGGGGTGTCACTGGCGTTGCCCCGGTGCGGCCCTGGTAGAGCTCCAGCAGCGATACGTGGAACACCGGGCGGACGCATCCATATTGTTCCGGTAGGTCGAGTAGCTGCCTCATCGTCTATTAGAGCAAAGATAGCCCGGTGAATATTGCATTGCTAATCCTCGCTATCTTGGAAGACTTTGGCGATGATATCCTGCGTCATCGCCGGCTCCCCATCCTTGTTTTTGGATTGACTGGCCTCTAATTGAGAATCGCATTGCTTTTTCGTTATGTGGTAGTGGATAAGATGCTTCTGCACAGTCGTCGCCGGCTTGGTCGTGTCTTCACCATCTTCACCCTTTCTTGGAAAGTTGAAGTTGAATATCGTGGTAAATTTTCCATCAATATTTGGGCTTGTTAAGGAATTCTCGCTGTTAGCCCTGCAATAGTTGTTGTCTTGATGGAGCCATCACTGCTCCGATTAAGCCGTGGAAAGGCTTCCCTATTCTGGCCCCACTCGATCGGGAATAGGTATTGGGATTCCTCAGCCTTCGCGCACAAACTTTTTGAATGGCTTGACTTCACTGTAATCTGGTGATCCAATGACATCAAAGGGCCCGTTGGCTGTATGCTGTTTTTGGAGTGCATTGTAACCCTCGTCTACCTCATCGGCATCATATCGCTTGCACAACGTGGGTTGCGGGCCAAGCGCAGACCCGCTGAACACCTCGTCATCGTAACTCTTGCTAGTAAGGTTCTTGCGAGTGCCAGGGCACGGCAATACAAGCAGTAGCCAGGCTTTTGTTTATCATAGAATTTGAACTGGGGGCCTCGATGCACGCAATTTTAGTTTGCAAACATGTCGAAACAGCTAGGAGAGAGGTGTATTCGGGTGACGACTGCGGCAGCGGGCGGGTTCAGAATTCCACCCGACTGTTGAAGAAGCTCGCTACTGCAACTCAATACCCAGCCAGCTGGCGTCGCGCACAAGGTGGTGCTATGGATGAACCATATTTGCGGGGTAGCCGTGCGCATGCGGTAGATGGCTGCTGCTCTAGCTTTACCCAGACAGGTGCTGTGTTCAGTGACCGCCTAGCGTTAGGCCAAGCGAGGGAAGTCGGCATCCAGTCAGATGGTTCTATTTGTGTTCGTGGTGGGGCATCGCGTTCCGGTTGGCAGTGTATTTACTTTTGTCGACGCTGCCACTCAACTTTGTGGATCGATGAACGGATGAGGCCCATGCCTGAGCACAATACACAAATGCGCAAAATCTGGATCGCTCATCGCAGTGCAGTCCGGAATTACGACACTGTTTTTGGAAGTTGTTCATCTGCGCAGGTGAGCGGGGCTCGAAGGTGGCCGTTGCTAATATAGTGGATGGTGGGGTTTGGGGTGAGGCTGTGGAAGCGTTCGGATGACATTTTTTACACGTTAGGGCAGAAGGCGTACAACGCACTCCGCGGCTATGTATACGAAGGCGTATGGGAGAAATATAATGAGCTGGGATTTAAACGATAGATATGGACTCTCGTGGACGCAAGGGCTCTTCTCACCCTCTCCTCCACTGCGTCACTCATTGGGTATACGCAACTAAAGCATGGGTTCTCGTATGTTACTTTATCTACCTGCAGACGAAGTCGCTGAAGCTTTCAGGGAGTAATCTAGATTAAGTTCAGCGCCTTTCATAAAGGGAAGCAATCGCACAGATGCCGCCATAATGTAAAGGTTTCGGCATGTGAATTTAGAATGAAAATGCAGAAAGTAAAATGGCGGAGGCAAAGAGAACATTCGTCAAGAGAACATTCGTCATGCGAATATTTCTGCTCCCTTTCCAGCTATCATCACATCAACCTACAGGAATCACCCTTGACCTCCGGCGCGCCCTTCCAATGCGTCACCAACATATGCCTAAACAGCTGCTCCGGACCAGCATATACCTCTCTGGGCTTCTCCTTCCTCATATCTCCACTCCAGCAAACTAGACACACCAATGGAGCGTGATTCACATATGCCCCACTCTTTCCTCCGCGAGGACAATGCCCTGCCACCGCCCAAACATCCATCAGCTTCCACTCCTTTATGGGGAGCTCCCCATTGCCAAGCCAAGGTGGCTGCCCCACTGCTGATCGCCCGTTAGGCATCTCCTTCGCCTTCGGCCACAGTACACATGACTGACAGAAGTCACAGTCGAACTGCGCGCCTCTCTTGTTTAGATGGAATAGCCCGTGGCTGCCCATGGTGCTTCTGGCTGCGGCGGTATCGGTAGGGGAGGGACCTAATAAGTGCAAGATGGCTGCCGCGCTGGGACACAGTGCATTCTGGTCTAGAAGGCGATAGCGGAGCTGTCTTAAAGTGTCAACAGTGTCTACGTAATTCTTCGTGCACTTTTCGAGAAGAGTAACGAAATCGGGTCTGAGCCTATCGAGTCCATCATCTTTGAAGCGCGTGATGGGAATGCTGATGTTATGCAAGACATCCTCATAGACGTAGGCTAAGTTACGGATCGCAATTTCTAGCACATAGATAATTCATGGTCGGCTGATTTGCTCTCTGAAAGTAACTTTGAATATCAAAGGCGGAGAATAACTGACCATCGCCAGCCTCAAACCTCTTCTTCATCTCTGAGTCCATCGTCGGCTTCTCTGGCCACATAGTCTTTGAGATGAACTCTACCGCATCATGACTAGTATTCTCTATTCTCACCAACCCCATGGTATCTTTGCCCAGATTTCGCTGCTCCCCCAGACCCTCAGCAGCTTTCTCCACGCTCTCAAAAGCAGCGCGGACTACGGTGACTATATCGACCAGGGTGGGTTTAGCGCGGAGATCTTTGCGGAGTTTCTCCAGGCATTCGTCGACATTCGGGGGACGGTAGGGCTTCATTTTAAGTACGATTCGACCCAAGGAACTTTGGGATTCTTAATCTCCTAGGAAGGGTATCAAGAGATTGGCGATGCGGGTCAAAGTATTTCAGTGTTGGAGTGAGCAGCTTGCGAGGAAGTTAATACCTCGATGTTTGCTTTTGCTTTTTCTGCTGGTGGTGGAGGCATTTCTAGTCTCAATTCCAGCCCGGCCACAGGTTTACCGCGGCCTGTAAGCGAAATCCCGCCGTGTCGATTTTTCGAAAAGTTCTTATGTCGCGTTGGATTTGCCGTGTTGCTGTGACGACACGCGACCGGAGGAAATTTTTCGTATTGGACCTGACCTAGAAAATTACGCGATTGGTCTAGCGACCGCTCCTTCGGGTAAGGCGCAGACCACAAAACTTCCCACCGCTTCAACGCCATCACACATGGAAAAACGTAACCAAGTCTCAGGCGGGGTATACGAACCGCTAGCCAGCGCAATCGCTTCGAGACCGTTTTGACGCCCGATACTACACCGTCACTTTTTTCCCATTCGTGTCAAGTCTGCTGCGGATTTAAATCCTTTTTATCTCTAGGTAGCTTCCTATATAAGCTGCGCGATCTGGTCTTCAAAGTCGAGATCTTCACATGCGATGCAATTAAACCTGTCAAATTTCCCCATATGGGTGAGACAATATTGGGAAAGGCGCTAAACTGACAACTTCTTCGTAGGCGTTACGAAAGTCAATTGCACTCTTACGGTAGATCTGCGGAACATACCTAGCCATGAGTTTACGCGGAAGGCATTCGCTAATGGCACCTCATACGTCTTGATCGAGTACCAAATTATAGTTAGGATCAAATCAGGAGTTATGACATACTCGATAGAAGTCAACGGGAAGGAGATAGGATCAGTAACAGCGTTCAACTGAGGCTACATTGAAGTTGCCAGGTGTACCTACTGGTCTATAACTGTCCACGCATGAAGAAGGAGTATATCAAGCCTCGTATACAGGAAGAATTGGAGAAGGCTATGAGCGCCCTTGAGGGATTTTGCTTGGGCTGCGCAAAAACAGAAGGCATTTCGAGTCGGCGATCCAGTAGTCGGCTTTCGCTACCCCGCCGCCTAGACCGAAACAAGAAATTTTTGACAACGTCGACACTATCATAATGCCCAACGCGATGGAGAATTAAAGAATCTCAACTAATAGCTGATGGAAAAGCATTAAAGATCAAAAACTATCGTCGGCTGCGCCCGCGGGGTGATTTTTCTCAATTCTGCTCAAATTTACGCTAGATCAATGATTCCTGGCTGTGCTCAAGGGCTGCGCCGCATGCAGCTATGGCGCGATTCCATCTATATCTTCGACATCGACATCGGCTCCTTTCTCCAGAAGTAGCCGTACCATTACGTCACCGCTAGAGCTAGCTGCTCAGTGCAACGCTGTTACTCGATAATTACGCCTAGCGTTGGCGTCTGCCCCTTTCCCTAGTAGAGGTGACGCGACCGCCCACGCCTCTTCTAAGTCACTTGCTGTTGCCATGTCCATCCCTCCTTGTCCTTCACTCAGGCATCGGCACCTTTGTCCAGCAGCAGCCGCGTTGTCCCGTCATGCCCCCCTGCCGGCTTGGAGCCGGGCAGTCGAACTCGGTAGTCGAATCCGTTTAGTCAAGTCAGTCGAATTTGACTACCCGTATTCTCCGGCTCCATTTAGGAGCGTTGAACCCGATTGCTCTGGAGTTTCGACCGCTCCACATAGAGTAAAAGTCAGAAATGTGCGAGAATCAAAGCTTGTGCATTTAGAATAGATTGCTCAACCACAATGGAAATTTAGCAATTTGAAAAGGAGACTCGTTATATAAAATCTCCAGCATATTTTCCTTCTCGCCTTTCAGCAATACCAGCTACTGCTTGTCTTCTGGTTCGCCTGCGTCTTTGCTGCCTCCTAAGCCACCTGAGCATTGTTGTCTACTATCTTTCCAGCTCTTCGCTCTGCGTTCTCAGGCAGGAGATCAGACTGGTTGGAAAGTAGATTATCGCCTTCGATGCAGCAGAGAGCATTTCAATCACTATGTTTTCTCGACTGACCATTAAAACCCAATTGAGTATGAGTTTTCAGGTCACCGCTGCTCCAGCCCCAGGCCTACATAATGCCTGCATATGCAGGACGGCAAAAAAATCCCGGGCAATTGAGTTTGATTCCAGAAGTCGGTCCCGAATTTGACTACCCCAATTAGTGTGGGGCCGAGAAATAGTCTAGGGTAGTCGAATTCGACTGACTTGACTAAACGGATTCGACTACCGAGTTCGACTGCCCGGCTCCAAGTCGCCCCTGTTGCAGCGGAGTGCAGAGATGTCCTCCCATCTTCGTCTTTCACGTCGACATTTACCCCGTTCTCTAGCAGCAGTCGCGCTGCTGCTTTTTGCCCCTTAGATGCTGGCATTCCTTCCGTCCTCATCTCGTTAACGGAGTTGTTTGCGGATGCAGCCCGCCAGTCAAAACTACCGATGACAGAAATGACCTCTCTAGTGCCGACCGCCGAACTCAACTTCTTGCGGGAATTCAGAGCGTCACGACACTGGAAGTCCTCGCGGAGACCTAACCCGGAAATAATGAGACACGTGTGAGTCTATTCGACCTCTGCTGCAGTAAGGGTCGGCACATTGCGTGCACACAGACGCGGTGCGGGTTCAAGCGCGGCCGTCATGGCAATTGGGGCTATGGTGATAAGGACACGCATGGATATAGAGGCCCAGACTCGGGCGACTTCTATGAAGATGCGGCTCTGCAAAATGGGATAGGGGGATAGCTAACAAAGGAGACCCGGAGCACAAATGCAACGAAGAGGATTCAGATAGCGAGAAGATTGGCGCGGGAATGGATCTACAGCGTGTTGAGAATTGTGAGCATGTCATTATTCTTTTAGACTGAGGTGCGCGGCATATTCTATTTATCTTTGCAATGCTCCATAGCAGCTGTTCCAGCTTCTTCGGCTTCTCCGCGCAGGATCCTCGGCGTGGCCGATTCATCGATGAGGCCGAACCCTTAACACCATACCTTTGGTATTATCTTCGGCATTGCCATGGAGTAGCCTATATTCCAACACAGCGCGGCTATTCGGAATTGAGCTTTAGTAATATCGATACCCGGGTGTGTGAGTCCGGTACACGCATGATCTGTTGTGTGACGGACTTTGGGAGTGGGCGGCTGTGTTCCTGTGCGGGACCCGGGCTCTTCTGTCGGATCTAATGTGAAGTAAAAGCGAAGCGGCTAGGCGGGAAGTTCCTGGCCGGAATTGGAAGGAGTAGGAGGTTTTGTCGTCGCGAGGCAGACAGGAAATTGGTTTTGTCTGTTTATGAGATTCCTACGAAGCGGAAATTCAAGGGGACTATATTTTCTTTCGCTTGTTGGTGAGGATGTTACTGCGAAGGCACTGTCAGGGCGTGTGCAGGGATGACGATAGTGCACTCATTAGAGCCCCACCGATTTCTATCCCATAAGCTCGTACGAGTTTTTCTGGCATATAACTTAAGCTTTCTAGCCGTTTGGCGTGGTCATGGTGATTAAAGGTAACCTCGCGGAAGTGTAATGTCGAGTGTTGAAAAAGTCCGAAAACTATGTCATAAACGAATACGAAATACAGGCGGAAGACCCATATGTTTTCTCGTTGCTGACACTATGAAGGCTGCCATTCCACCACCTTGCAACCAGCTCTAGTGGATCGCAGCACCGCTTTCTGGGCGCCGCGGCCGCCTTATCAATAGCCTCGTATCGGTCACGTGCAAGGCGCAAAGCCCCACTCGAGTAAGCCTTGGCTAGCCTTGGATGAAAAACGGAATCGGTGGCACTTCTTACAGATCTGCCTTTTTTTGGGATTTCTTTCCTATGCGTCTAGGGATTCTAGATTCATCAGGTTTATCTCATCTACCCTCAACGTTTTAACGGATTCTCTGGATTCGTGAACCCGGCATCCATGCCCAAGCCCTTCTTATCTATGTGGATGTGTAGCGAGTGTGAAATTCTCATCCATCATGTCGGGTGCCGAAATAGCAGCCTTGAGCATTGCCGCTAATGTCATTCAATTTATCGACTTTGGGATGAAATTATGCGACTGCATCAGCGAATATTCCAAAACAGGCGCTCCGAAAGAGCTCCTGGCCCGGTCCAGGCGCCTGTCGGATCTCCTGAAGATACTCAAAGAACTTCCAGAGGCTCAGCATTTGAGGCTAGATCAGCAGGCCATCTCTGTTTGCGCCCGTCAAGCAGAGGATCTGCTCGCCTTACTTGACCCATTGACCAGCAGCAATGGCCCTGGAACCCCTAAGTGGAAGGCTGCCGCCAAAGCTTTCAGATATCTGCGCAGTGGGAAGAAAATGATTGAATTCCAAAGCACGCTTGATAGCCTTCTCAGCAATCTGAATCTTTTATTACTGGCGAAGACAGCGTGAGTCTGTTTTCTCCTGCTTACATGCGAGACCCTATTAATACTAGAGCAGGGACGTCTCAAGCAGGGTGGAGACGAACACTACTTCCATAATGCGACACCAAGAGATGCAATCGGCGCTTTTAACTGATATCAACCGCATGAACAAGCTCAACAGTTTAGCCTATTGCAGGAAGGCTACCGGGGATTGTAGGTACCAAGGAATCACCCTCATATTCTGTCTCAGATCTAACTCTTCTAGTCCGAGATAGGCAAATTTGGATGGTTCCTTTTGGTCGCAATTCTGACTTTGTCGGGCGCGAAGACATCTTCCTTGAATTGAACAAAAGGCTCATCCCTAGGCAGGATTGTGTACCAATAGCTGCCCTCTGTGGCCTTGGGGGCGTCGGGTAAGGCCATTTCTCGATAACACTTGCGAACTAACCTAACAGACATTAGCAAATCTCAAATAGCACTGGAGTACGCCTACAAAATAAAGAGCCTTCCGCTTGGGTTTTCCGTCTTTTGGGTCTACGCAAGCAGTTTAGAGAGGTTTAAGGAAACGTACAGACGGATTGCATCTGAATTCAGTATACCTGGATGCGAAGACCCGAACGAAGATTTAATGCAACTTGTTCGCAACTGGCTGGAGAGCAAATACGACGGCATGTGGTTGATGGTGATCGACAATGTCGATGATGCAAATATGTTTTTCAAGCTGAAAAATTCATTTGGGAAATCTCTTTTAGAATACGTGCCGCAGAGCCCAAAGGGATCGATACTCTACACCACAAGGGACACGCGCGTTGGTATGAGGCTCGTTCCCCGTTGGGATCCAGTTGTCGTACCGCCTATGAATTCTATCGAGGGGTGTCGTCTCATACGCGAGAAAGTAAAGGGTAAAAGTGCAGAAAGCGAGGAGCTGGAGCTTCTCAAAGAGCTGGATTATCTCCCCCTTGCAATATCTCAGGCTGCTGCATTTATGGCCGAAAGGCGTCAAACGATACCTCAATACCTTGCCCAGTATCGCTCGAGTGTCTCGACCCAAACAAAACTTCTTAAGTTCGAATTTATTGATCACGGAAGGGAGTCTAGAGCGCTCGATTCCGTGGCGACAACATTCATGATCTCCTTGAACTTCATCCTGAAGCAAAACCCTATGGCTTCGTCTGTCTTATCTTTGATGAGCCTCCTGGACCGACAAGGGATTCCTAAGTCACTGATACTCAGGGATGAAGATCCCTTGGATTTGGATGATGCAATTGGGATGCTGGAATCCTTCTCCCTCATTGCAACAAACGACCAGCGCGATAGCTACAAGATGCATCGCTTGGTTCAATCAGTAACTCACGCTTGGCTAAATGAGTATGGTGAGGGAGCCGAAAACCAGGCGTCCTTAGCACTACATTTATTAGCAGCGAAATTTCCGACAGGGAAATTTGAAAATTGGCTGGCTTGTGAGGCTTACTTACCCCATGCGGAGAATGTTCTTCGATACCCTTTGGAGTACTCCTCCCAAGAAAATGCTATCGCGCGAGCAGCACTACTTCTTAATACATCATCCTACCTTAAGAGTCAAGGAAGACTGAATGACGCAAAGGCAAGGGCGAACGAATCATTTTATCTATACGAGAGAATTCTTGGGTCAGAACATATAGCCACTCTATCCAGCGCCAGCAATCTAGCACAGGCCCTAAAAGACTGTAATATGTACGAGGAAGCAGAGGAAATGTGCCGACGAGCGTTGCAAGGAAGAGAAAGAGTGCTGGGAAGAGAGCATCCCCATACACTGGCTAGCATCAGCGACCTAGCGTCAGTGCTTCAGGAGCAGGGAAATTATGGAGCCGCTGAGAAATTGAATAGACGGGCTCTAGAAGGAAGGGAGAAAGTCCTGGGAAGAGAGCACGCAGAAACGCTGGAGAGCGTTCAGAGCCAGGCAACTCTGCTTGGATTTCAGGGAAAATACAGTGCGGCAGAGAAGATGTCCCGACGGGCGTTGGAAGGAAGACAAAAGCTCCTAGGTACGGACCACCCTGACACACTACTCAGCGTCAGTCTTCTTGCATCAGCGCTTGTAAACCAAGGAAAATACGAGGAGGCGGTAAGGTTGAGGAGGCGCACATTGGAGGGGAGAAGAAAACTACTTGGAATGGAACATCCCATAACGTTAAGTAGCGCTACTGATGTAGCATGGGTACTTCTGGACCAAGAAAAGCACAGAGAGGCGGAAGAGATCATGCGTCCGACGTTAGAAGCCATGGAGAGAGTACTTGGGAAAGAACACTTGTACACTCTGGCAGGCGTTAATTGTCTAGGCTGGATTCTTCTATGGAAAGGAATGTATGGGTTGTCAGTGGAGACCTTCCAACGAGGATTGGAAGCCAGTGAAAAAGCTCTTGGTGAAGAGCACCGTTACACACTGTTTTTCATCAGCAACTTAGCATCTGCGCTTTGCGACCAGGGAAAGTACCAGGCTGCAGAGGCCATGAATCAACGAGCCCTAGATAGAAGAGAAAAGCTTTTTGGAAGAGATCATTTACTCACGCAAATCAGCGTCAGTAAACTCGCATTAGCGCTTCAGAAGCAGCTCAAATACGAAGCTGCTGAGGATCTCTACCGTGAAAATCTTGTATGTAGTGAGAGGGTACTAGGACCTGAGCATCCAGGCACACTGGACAGTGCCAGCACACTTGCTATGGCACTGCAGGGACAAGAAAACTACAAAGATGCCGAGGATTTATACAGGCGAGTATTGGACGGAAGAGAGAGGGTCCTTGGACCTGAGCATCCTGAGACACTATGCGGCATCGTAAGCCTCGCTTCAGTGCTACAGGACCAGAGAAAATACAAAGATGCGGAGAAGCTGTACCGTCGAGCGTTGGGCAGCAGGGAGATGGTTCTAGGGTCTGAGCATCCAAGAACGTTGAACAGCATCAAATGCCTAGCCTTAGTGTTACAGAACCTGGGAATGTTGAAAGATGCCGAAGAGCTGAACAAGCGAGCTTTGGATGGCAGGGAGAGAACCCTCGGGCCAGACCACCCAGATACCGTAAGCAGCGTCATGAGCTTGATTTCGGTGTTGCGGGACCAGAGGAAATACAAAGAGGCGGAACAGCTGAGCCGGCGAGCATTGGGCAGCAGGGAGAGAGCTCTGGGGCTAGACCACCCAGACGCCTTGAGCAGCGTCTGCTGGCTTTCTCATGTTCTCAATGACCAGAGAAAATAAGAAGATGCAGAGGGGCTATATCGGCGAGCACTCGAAGGCAGGAAGAGAGTTCTCGGGCCTGAGCATCCCCAGACGCTGAGTGCCATCAGCGACCTAGCCTCAGTGCTACGGGATCAATTAAGATACAAAGATGCCGAGGAGCTATGCCGGAAAGTACTAGAGGCCAAGGAGAGGATTCTTGGATCTTACCATCCAGACACGCTAATTGAGATAGGCGACTTGGCGGGAATACAAAGGGTCCTAGGCGATTACGGAACGGTAGAGAAAATGTATCAAAGGGCGCTGGATAATGCAGAAAGAGCACTAGGACCAGATAGTCTGGAAACAGCATATAGAGCCATAAATCTATGTTCGGCACTATTGAAACAGCGAAAGCACAAAGCGTCGGAGCTGGTTTTCCGCAGAACTCTAAATACCTTTGAGAGAATTCTAGGACCCGAGCATCCAGAGACGTTGACAGCTGTCAGCAACGTAGCCTGTACGCTGTACAAACAACATAGGCATGAGGCGGCGGAGGAGATGGTCCGGCGAGCATTACGAGGCAGAGAGAAATGCCTTGGAGGTGAAAATCCAGACACGCTACTCATCGTGGGCTTTCTCAGATGGGTTCTGCATGACCAGCGCAAGTATGAGGAGGAAGACGAAATGAAGCAGCGACTTTTAGATGGAATTAAAGCAATGGGACCCGATCATGCAGATAGGGGAATGGTTCTCAGTCTCATAAAGAAAAACTGGTTAAGGTTCTAACTAGTTTACATGCTGCTGCCAGCAGCGCTCAGGCCTTCGGAAATGCCGATAAAAACCCCGACGGAGCTGAGCTCGGCATCGCCGTCGGCGATGCCGATGGTAATGCCTACGTTACCACAGCCTAGGCAGCGCACAGGGTGCTAATCGCAACAAAAACAAATACAGTTAGATTTAGTGCCTATGTGGCGCTTGGGAAGGGGCTGGCAGCGTAGGCCGCTACAGTTGCCTTCACTGGAGTTATCCCCGCAGTTTGTTACCTAGGAGATGCACGCAGCACTGTATGGTGTCCCCCGTAATTCACCATCATGAAGTCTCTTTTCCTTTGCTATTTGCTCCTCCGCGAGCATAAGAACTGACTGTAATCTCTCTCCTATATGTAAGTAGAAGTAGCAGTAAAGTGATTGTCCACGCTCCCTCTAATCCCACTTTGTATCACCTACAGCGCTAGAATTTTTATTAAAAGCATCTGAAAGACTCGCTAGGGGCACTGCAAGCTGCTTGCTGAATATGTATTATTCTCAAAGTGTTGTTGCGTGACGAAAGAGAGCCTATGGAGCGCAGCCCGTCAACATGACTTTGCCGTGAAATTTGGGTTTTCCGCTGTAAATGCGGGTGGATCGCACATAAAAGAGTTTTGGTACAGTCTTCTTTAAAAATTTCCAGCACACCACAGGGATTGTAGGGCTGCATTAAGGTACAGCTGGTGGTGGTGGCCAGCGTAATTAGGTGCTTTGCTCAATTTCTTTTGAAGGTGGCTGCGTTGTATTGTAGCAAAATCCATATGCGCAGACACTTTTGCCTCCCACTGTAGAGCCGCTCACCCCCCCCTACCACCCCCTATTCCCTTCATTCGCGCATCGGGTCCCTAAGATACGCAACACCCCTTTGAGCAACGTGGGGCTAAATAGGAAGGAGAAGGGGGGCGCCAGGGGGTAATCACTAATATAACCTGACCTAGTGGTATCTATCTAGCTAACACTAAAATTTTCATCTCCAAAGTCTCGGATAGCAAATATTTGTTATACGCTATCAAGCGCTACGAGGAGTCAACAGACAGCAAATCTCCAGCAATCTAACCGCCGAAGCAAAACATAAATCTTCGAACGACATTGCGGAGTTGAGTGATTTTCGCAAGATCACTTCTGGCTAAACCTTTTGGCACTACATGGGCCTTAAGTGGGTTTATGGCAAAGTTCTCGGAGCGCTGTGTCTGTTCAAGTGGCATAGACTTCTCATAGGAGAATGTGAGGGTATTTCGGCTTACTTTTGCGCTCTTCATTTATCATGTAAGAGATAGCTAGAGGGCATCTCCGCGCACTACCGGAGTAGTCGCACTCTAGGACTCGGTATTACCCGCCCCTGCTCGTTCGTGGTACATACACTACGTTCCCCACTACCGCGAGCTAACGTCTCAGGTGGAAAGTATGTAGATTCACATCAAGTAGTTCATCGTATTAAAATTGGAAAATGCATTAACGATTTACTTATTGCAGGAACTAGCTGGCGCGGCTTTTATCGCGGGTTGCAGCTAGAGTCGGAACTGAGAGCTGGATTTTGGAGTCAGAACTGAAGCCGGGAGCTAGAGCAGAATCAGGAATTGGGAGAAAAGCGGCGGATCTTTTACCCAAGCAGGTAGCTGCTAGGCCGGATCGTGCAAACGAACTTCGGGGTGACGGGCAGCGCTAGCCCTCGCTCCATAACGTTGAATTAAGGTTAAATAAATTAAGGTTATCAGGGGATAAACGCGTTGTTTATCCGAGACGTTTTAACTTTATCTAATTTCCATTTGAAATTAAGGTGGTGAAAAGAAATTACGGATTTCTACTCAAATACCACGATTTTTGATTTTATTTACCTGGGTACCACCAAAACCCTACCGAAATACCACATTCTAGCGCAAGGCAAACCTAGTGCCGACTTTGGGTCTCTAGCCTCAATTCCGGATCCTTTCGTAGTATATATGCTCGTATAGGTGCTGCACATAGTGGGAAGGGATGAAGCTGAATTTGACTTTGTCGCGATGTATCATTTGATATGGCAGTGCCCTTGGGGTGCCATGCAACACAGCAGAGTCATCGCCTAATTTAGTGGGCCCAGCGCCTACCCTCAGCGTAATCCTCTCTAAACGATCGCTAAATTTTAGCGAAAACCTGCCGGTAACCACAAACAGAAGGCATACTCCTAACGCAAATGCTGTGACTTACAATTTGAATGTGTAAAATTGCATGCTATGAGAGGGTCTTGTAAATACGTCAAAAGAATGTCTCGCAAGAATTAGCAGTCAGAATTACCGCCTCACTATGGTGACCTAAACGGTATAGCAGAATTGTGGTATTTCAGTAAGGTTCTGGTGGTACCCGGATGAATAAGATCAAAAATCGTGGTATTTGAGTAGAAATCCGAAGAAATTATCACAGTCGAATTTCCGTCACACAGGGGGGGGGGGGTGAGGTTGCTGTGGCTTATGGAGTACTGCGTATTCAATTTTGATCTCGTCCAGTCCCGCTTTTCTTCGTCGCTGCCAACAGCAACTGTCGCAGCTTCCCCGCATTTCATTCAACTGTTTTATTCACCTGCCTTGCATCAAAAGCAAGTTCCAAGATATCTAGGTATTTAGTTCAAGTCCCTCAGTTTGTCTCCAGTTATACCTGACGTGGATATTTCCGGCTTAACTGACTTACTGCCCAATTAGGTCCCTGCGCAGTCTAGAATTATGCGTCCCATAGCCGCGAAAGAGCTTCACGACACAATCGATCCAACTGATGCTCACGAATCAGAATTCCTCACACGGGACGCCTTTTGGCTGGGCCAGAGCGATAGAGCCGTGACGCGTGCCACACTAGTTACGTATTTCGACAAACTGGAAAGGTATACCTGGGAAGTGCTTCTCGAATTCGACACCACGGATCCCATCGAATATAAAATCGATATCAAAGGAAGCAGCACCAACAAGCCTCGGAAATGCACCATTTATTTCACGACTGATGAACTTGCGCGTGCGAAGGAGAGGTTCTATCGGCAATATCTAGAATTTGAGAGTGCGATTACCTATGCTGTTTTCGAGAAATCAGGGCAATTGAAGAGCGTGCGCCCTGTCTTTGAAATGAAGGACCCGCCGCCAGAGAGTTTCAAGGTCTCGGATAATTGGTCAGCACGCGCACAGCCCTATACAGCTCTTACACCCTTAGTCACAATAAAGGACTTGTACCTAGGTCGCTTCGCACTCTGCTTTTCAATATTCGCATCCTTACAAGGTGTCTCTTCTCGGGCTTTTATGTCAACGTTTGTTTCAGCAAAGCGTCTATTCAGAGGTATATGTTGAAGGATGGATGGAGCAAGAGGGGTGCGAAGGGAGGCTCTCTCAAAGATAGTATTATTTATAGGGTTAATTAGTAAACTACCACGATTTTTGATCTTAATTACACGGATAACACAATGCATTTACCCAATTACCACAATCGCTACCCTGCCACATCCCACACTCCGAGAGCATTTCTGCAGCTTTGGCAATTATGTCCCTGCTTTCCGCAATGCCCGCACAGGATGTGGCGACAGTTTGGGCCTTCGTCACGGCAAAATCTCTGCTTTTTAAGACATCCGCGTTACTTTGAAAGGCCTGGAGCTTCACAGTCGCTGTATTCTACAACTAAATCCTTTTTTCGCATTGGTCGCATGCAGTTTTCGTAGGTCCAGCTATAGTATTCAATAAAATACCACTTGTCAACATAGTTATATAGGTTATGAGCTTGTGTCAAACACATAGCTACAGTATGCTAACATGGAAGCTAATGCTCCTGAAATCTGCCACAAGTACAACTCTTTTCCTGAAGGTTAACAATATGTGTAGTGCCATTAGGCACAAACGCTTGAGCTAAGCTATCTTCTGCAAACTCTACATAATATCTACGTGCTAACTGATATGCTTTATCAAGCATATCTTGTACAGTGTTTGTAATTCGAGGTGAGCGGTGCTTACAAGAACGGCGAGTATGTATTATAGTCATAACTTTAGTTCAAACCGTAAGGAAAAGGCCAAGAATAGAAATACTTCTATATCCGTCCCAAGAAGAGTTGGTCGACTCAGCAATATTTGACGTAATGTGGCCAAATTGTGGACCAGAAAAGGCATACTATGCCTAAAACTTATGTGGAATTGTGTCAGTATATTTGGAAGTCAGAGTGCTAAGTTCTTTAATTGTAGATAATGCTTCTTAATGCACTTCGAGACTGTAGACCGAAATGTTTCTGCACATTGTCTGCCAGATGCTGACAGTAATATGAATGCTTAACATTTAGAAATACTTCTGGCACAGCTGCTTGTAAGCCCTTATCTCGATTACTGATGAAAACTGCCGACTCCATATTTACTTCTTGAAAGTAATACTTCATATGACATAAAAACCAAGTCCAGTGCTCTCTATCTTCAATTGGAACAACAGCTCAGGCAAGAGGCAAAATCTCATTGTTGCCGTCTAAAATGCAAGCAATCAAAAGCATTACTCCAAATCAGGATTTTGTGTGGCAGCCGTCTAAGGCGATAAGTGGGCGGCAGTATTTCCATACAGTTTGTATAGCTCCTGGTGCAACAAAGCAGCAATAAAAGTGCCTGTCTCCTATTTCAAGAGAGATATAATTGCGAACATTATGCTCTTCTATTATAAGCATTACACCTGGAAGTTTCTTAAAGCATTTCCCCTCATCTTCTTCAAGTTCTGTCCATAGAGCTTCACGTGTTCGTCAGGCTTGTTGATAGCTAATACCCATATTTCCATGATGAATGCGTTCAACACTCCGAATTTGAGCCAGAAATGTCTTGCAATTGTCTGCAACCGTAACTCTATGTCGGCTTATCAAGAAAGAGACTAATTGAGCTTGACGAAAGTTCAAGTGGACAAACAGACTACAAGTATGCGGGATATAATGAGTAACTTTAACTTTAGGACCTTGTAATAGAGATGTACAGATGATAAACTTGCAGAAAGCTTCTTGACATATAATGAAATAGCGTTTGCAATCAGAATGAGATACACGGAAAGACTCTCCTCTATCAACAACAATGTACGGATTGCATTTTTAGCTGCTGCCAAACACTCAAACTCAAGACTTAGCTCAACAGGGATAGATTGCGATGTAGACATGGCAAGTAAGTGAGGAAAGAAAGAAGAGAATGTGCGGGGGATATATGTGCGAAATGATGGTAAGGATACATAGCATTCAGGTGTGGTAATTGGGTAAATGGATTGTGGTATCTGAGTAATAAAGATGAAAAATTGTGGTAGTTGGGTAATTAACCCTTATTTATAACATACTGCAGATTCACCGAAAAGCTGGCCAGCTTCTATTTCCACTTTCACAAGCTAGCCAATCTAATTGAGGTAACGTAGCCTCGAAAGGAACCTACTTAGGTTTAATCGACAAGGCCCCTGAGTACTACGAAATCGACCCCGACGGTGACGTTTCCTTACTACTGTCGAATAGTCAGGATGTAAGCGGAGATCGAGACCCGAAAGCCCCACCAAGAACGACCCAATTGAAAGTCTCAGCGTTTAACCGCTAGGTCTCGTGTTTTTGAAGCCATACTGCATAAATATGACAACAAAGAGAAAGTGGCTCTCCTCTCTGAAGGCTCCGTTCAAATCGAGTTGCTAGATGATGATGCAGTGGCTTTTCTGATAATTATGAGCATTATTCATGGCCGTACAGATGAACTCCCTGGGCAAGTCGATCTCTCTATGCTTGAACAAGTTGCAACTCAAGTGGACAAGTATGAATGGCACGGGGCTGTGGGTAGTTGTGCAAAGATCTGGACTAAACAGCTTCGGGATACCTTACCGACAGCATCTACGGATACACTGCTTCCATAGCTCTAGATTTCGTAGGTGTTTCGCTTGCCGGAGGCAGTTTAGGAAGACAACCGAAATTGCGGGGAAGGAGTGTAAAGGCCCCATTGATCTTCTGATTCCTAGTTCTATAGTTAGTAAGTTGTCAGTCGCCATGCAGTTTAACCACAAGTTGACCTTTACTTGAGCCATCATAAATCGCCATCGAATCGATGCCCTGTCCTAGGTTCATGCAGCATTTGTTAGCATGTTAAGCGATTACCAAGATTAAGATCAGGAGCTGAAATTAAAGGTAGCCAGAATGTTCAGTATGTTTGATGGCCCGTATTCTCTCTGCACTGCATTCGCTCTGGCCGTGCTTATGAAAGAAGGGATAAAGTTTTGTTTAATACCACCACCCGATCCGAACTTTAGTGGTATCAAGTTTGCCGACTTGGCAGCAAAAATTCGTGGGATGATGGACCCAAACGATTACAGCATCTACAGAAAATGGGGTACCTGGTACAGTGGTGGAGATTCCTATTTGCGCCACACTGCGCCGATCAAACAAACTTTTCTTGATTTGGTAGATTGTTTGGAAAAGGAAGAATGGGGTCAACCACTTTAGCGGTTTCAAGCTAGGGGCAAGAAGTTAGTCAAGCACGAGAGTGCGATTACCTACGCTGTTGTCGAGAAACCAGGAGAGTCAAAGAGCGTGTGCCCTGTCTTTGAAATGAAGGACCTATCACCAGAGATTTTCAACGTCTCAAATAACTGGTCAGCACGCACATAGCCTTTTACAGCCCTCGCGCCCTTGGTCACGATTCAGGAACTGTGCTTGTGTTGCTTAGCACCCTGCTTTTAAGTATTCATATGCTTGCGAGGTGTCTCTCCTACTTCTCTCATTGCTGTATCAATAGTGGAGCAAGCGTGGCGCGAAGAGAGGCTCTTTCGACGAAAACAAAGAAATCTGCGGCTACCTCGCAAACGTATATACACAAGCATTAACCAGACCACAGAAGTTTGAATTACTTCAACAGACAGAAACATCCCAGTCCTCGCCAGAGAGATCCCGATTAAACTAACCACATCAGAAAGCCCACCCCAGCGCCTATCAAGATTCCTCCATAAGTGGTCCGCAAGGGTGCCGCTCCTGAAGGCTTCTTGGTTGAGCTCGGCGTCGCGCTTGGAAGCGTCGAATTCACCGCAAACTGGTAGCTGAGATTGACCGACTTCTCCTGCGTGAGACCGACCAACCCTACTCCACTGCTAAAGTCATCGGAATTCCAATTCAACACAACACCCTCGGAAGACAAGGCGTCGAGAGAGCCTGGTAGCGCCATCTCCGCGCCCTCGTTATCAATGACGAAAAGATCAGTCAAGTGGCCCGACATTAGTTGTGCTCTGGTGGAATAATTCCCGACACCGAGGTCGCCGAAGGGAATGACGACGACATTTGACGAATTATCTATAGAGGGTCTCACCGTCGCCTCGAACCCAGACGTCGGCAGATCAGCGCTCCGCTTTTCCTTCCCGTTCCGTATCGCCCCGCCACAGCCTTGAAGATCAGACTCCGCCACCGTAGAGCAATCCAGACCCGTAACTCGGACGATGAACTGGTCCCCTGGGTTGAGCTTCTCCAGCGCGTTCCACGACCGGATATACGTCCCCTGTAAGTCATTCTGCCAGCCCACGACACACGAGGTCCATGCGCCCGTTCCCCCCTCGACGGTGGATTTGAAGGGGAACTCGTCGCAGGTAGTGATGTCCCCGTTGTGTGGTCCGCCGACTTTTCGGACGCCGGAGCAGCATCCGGGACAACCTGATTGTCGGCCGCGTTTTCTGGCGCATTTTTCGCCGTCGCCAGCGTAGGTTAGGATCATTTCTTGAACGGGTTGGCCTGTTTTGTGTTTCATGCCTGTGGTTGGATTAAAATACACTGTTATTACCTAACGAAACGATGGGTCTTCGTGAGAGGGGGGAGATATTGCACAGTACCAAGACAGATATTTTTCGGGATCTGGCAAGGTGGTTAGATTAGCGCGGATCCTCTTCTTTCCGTTTGAAACGCCGTCTGAATTTAAAGAAAAAAGCAAGAAAGGCCGCACTCACATCATCGTTAAAGACCGCGACGTACGGATACTCCATCACAGGGAGATTCTGCCTCGCCTTGACTCCGGTGCTTCCTGTCTGCAGTGACCCAGCCGCAGCGGTGCGGCATCCAGTAGTTGTAGAAGGGCTAGTCGAGGAGCTCGGTAATTTTGGCGTCGAGACGCTAGGTAACGACGAGGTAGCCGATGCGGATTCCGAGGCTGTGGTAGGCGTAGGCGAAACAGACTGCGAGGTAACCGTGTGTAAACAGTACCCGAAGGTGTCGGAGCACTCGGAGCCCTCGGGGCAGCCTATCCCGGATATCAGTTATCAGCCCCCGTCAGTAGCCCCGCACGGTCTCAAGCTCATCTCTCATAGTATCCCCTCAAAGGGGGGGGGCAACTCGACACACATACAAGTCCCCGGACAACAGATATACCCCTCCGAACAACACCCCTCCTGATCCGCGCAGCAAAAGTCCCCACTATAGCAGCACTTCGGCCCGCAACACGTCTGCCCCTCCGCGCACGCGGTCTCATCCTCGCAGCACACAGCCCCAGCCTCATAGCAATGGCTCCCGCCGCACGTCTCCGCCGTCTTAGCACAGCATTTATCTGTCGTAGCGACGCAATTCTCGCTGACGTCGCAGCAACCACCGAAGGAGTCCGCGCAGCAGATACCCAACTCGAGGAGGGGACAACAATCGATGGGGCACTGGGGTAGGTGTTAGCCCGGGCGTTGGAGGCGGGGGGTGGGGAGAAGGGGTGAAAAAGGGATGGGGGACTGGCGCATTTTGTATCGTCGGCGCAGCAGAAGGCGCCGCAGAGGTGGTCGGTGGGGATTTCGCATTCTAGTTGGCGTTTTTGCTTGAGGGAGGCGAAGGAGAAGGGTTTTGGGAATGCTGAGACGCCGCGGTTTCTGTCCTGTGTCGTGTCCGCTAGAGCGTTTATGGTGTCTGAGCGGGATTGTCCGCGGGCTCGGAGTAGCTCGGCAGAGATGAGGAGGGGGGAGAGGAGGATGAGTGGATAGGTGGACGGCTTCATTTTCGGGATAGACAAAAAGGGTAAACTCAGAATTTACGCTTACTTGAGGCTGTTTCTAAGCAGAATGGGAACTTAGTGGTGTATATAAGCTCACCAGAGATGAGACGAGCCGGCATGGTGGCTGTGCTCTGCTAGACGGCGGGGTGCGGGGATGCGGAGATGTCGTACTGAGTAACCGACTGCCGGTCAGACGGCTTCTCACACAACTGGCCCTCAGGCCAAGAGCGGGAGAATACGAGGCGCATTCCTTGGCCTAATCTCGCCCCAAAAGCCGTTGCTAGTGCTTTTTCGCCTCACTTTACGGAGTACCCTCCTCTCTCTCTCCTAAAAATACTCTGCGCATCTGGGGACAACGTTTTCAGACCTTCCATATAGAACTTAATAATTGTGTTGAGTTTCATGACCGTACAATTAGAACTGAGATATCCACCTCGTTGCGGAGGTGTTTTTGCGGTGTCCGAAACCCCTGACGCTCGGTACTAAGTAAGCGAGCTAAGATCCACGGCCACGTTTTTTGTATCGGCAACTAGAGCCTTGCATGTACACGCCTACAGGCATGAATCGGTGCACCCCTGAGCATTTTAGCGAGGGATCATAATAGCCCACGGCATTATCCGCCATTGTTTTAAAAATGTGAAGAGGGTTCAGAATGCTCCGTAAACAAATGCATAAAATGTCAACAATAATGCGTGAGGTTGTCAAAATTGTCTATAAAAGCTCAGGTAAAATCAGTAAATGCTATAAAGTAATCAGAACTACTAAGCTATTATCAAACATCTCAAAATACTAGTCCAAATCTATATATCTACTTATAAACAATAGATTCAGATTTACTCCCTTTACCATATTGCTAGAATATCTATTAAAAAACATTACAGGCATAATTCTCTTTTTTAAAAGTTATGTGGCATGAATTGCATAGTCCTCTATTACTCCTAAAAAAAAAAGGCTTATTCAATATATTTTAACATATTAAATTACAATGCTTTGGTAAACTATATTACTTCTTTAGCTTTAAGATGCTATATAATATATGATGAGTTAAGAAAGGCTCTAGACATACTAATGTTCTTAGATAGTATATAACAAGCTCTTTTTAAAAAGAGGTTTTATAGATATATTGTCTGAAAAAAAGCTTAATAAGTTCTCTTTTATTCCTTCTGAATTTTCTACAACTAATATCTATAAGTTATCAGCTAAACAAAAAGTAATTAAATATACGTAGATACTTCAACACAAGAACTAAACTAAGGAAGATTGGCAATATATTATTTAGATTGATAAGTATGCTATAAGCATTGATAAGTTCTCTTATAAAATTATCTCTATTTTTTATTTACATATCTTAACTTTCTATAAGGTAAAAATGCTGGAAATTTTTGAGTTACTTGATGTCTAGGCAAAGAGTATGAAGATATCTGTATTAAACTTAAATTTGCAAAAATCTCTTTAAGTATGATTTAGTGTTCAATTCGGGATGGGGAGAAAAGTCATATAATTATATAGAATAAAGAGAATTAGGGGAATATCATAGGCAAGTCTTATTATAAGTATATTATGTTTACAGTTATGGATTACTGAGACAGAGCACTTTGAAAATACTGAGAAGAAATAATGGAGCTAAATGCTATGAAGTATAATTGTTTATTAATAAAAGATAAAGCTTTATTGTATTGCTTTAAATCTAACAATGATTTCTATCAGCAAATGAGAATAGAAAAATTACTCTAGCCAATCTCTTTGCCAGATTTAAAATTGATAGAAAATATTTAAATCATTTAAAGAATAAGCTGTGCAGGTGACAGTATAAGCTATATACAGTCTCAGATCATTAGTCTCCGACTGGTAAATAAGTTCTCAAAGTAAACAACATGAACGCATTGAATTCCTCGATGCTTACCCAGCATAAAACGACCCACCATGAGTTATGTCCTGTTGAGCGAGCCTATTTAGTGAGCAGATACGATACTGGAGAAAGTTTTGAGCAAATTTCTCATATAATCAATATTTCAAAAAGTACAATAGCTGATACCATCCATAATGTTAAAGAGCGAGGCCATACCGATTCCCTCCCACATGCTCGACCATGCAAGACAGACGCTCAAGATAATCAAATCTTACGGTGCGAAGTTAAAAAAGGTCCTCAAGCTCGTCATATGCCACTTGCAGAACTTCAAGCTAATATTCAACCTCACCTCTCTCGCTCCATCATTCAACGTTGCCTAAAAGAATCTCACATCACCAAATGGCTTGCAAAAGGGCCACCAAAGCTAAAGAACAATCATAAGAAGGCTAGATACAAATGGGTTTGTAATCATTACAATTGGTCTACCGAAGAGTGGGAAAAAGTACTTTGGAGTGA
Organism: Nothomitra cinnamomea; assembly: GCA_022345685.2. Classification (NCBI taxonomy): domain Eukaryota; kingdom Fungi; phylum Ascomycota; class Geoglossomycetes; genus Nothomitra; species Nothomitra cinnamomea. Next base: position 65,376 of record JAJDMX020000054.1, on the reverse strand, counting down.
TGAATGCATGGTAGAGCAACAGGCTGGCAAGGGACAAGTGTGGGTCTTTAGGACATCACAAGAAAAATGGAATCAGGATTGTATTGGGCCTCGAGGAGATCTTAAGAAAGATATTAAGATTATATTTTGGAGTTGTTTTGGGGGTCGAGCAATGATGGGTCTTACAGATCTCCAAGGTAATCTAGAAAGTAAGGGAGGAGGGGTTACAGGCCGAGTTATTCTTGAGTATGCACTTAGGAAAATACTGCCACAAATTTTAGATGGTTACTTAGATATTATACTTATGCAAGATAGGGCAAAGGTTCATCAGAGGAAGAAATTGGTTGCGTGGTTGAAGGGAAAAGGCTATCAGACAATGGAGTGGCTACCTTATTCTCCTAACCTTAATCCAATTGAGCATATTTGAACTGAATTAAAAAAGCTGGTCTATAAGCTTCACCAAGAGCTTTACTCTATAGAAGGTCTTAAGGATGCTATAGTTAAGAAGATTAAGAGTACTGTCTATGAAGCCTAGGAGTAGATTTCCAATAAGTTTCTTTATAGCCTTATAGACAGCATGGAGAACCGAGTCAAGACAGTGAGGAGGGCGTGTGGGGGATATACACAATATTAAATTCTACTTTGTATATTAGACTATCTATACTTAAAGTCTAAGGAGGTAAAAACTCCACGTTGAGCTATTGCACAGGTGTTTGTTGCTTTGTTGGGGTATCGCAAAACTCGACCGGTCAGAGACTTATGACCTAGGACTGTATACTTAAAGAAATGAAAGCTGCAGTATAAGAAGAATGGAATTATTTAATAGTCTTGAATTTTCAGAAATTTATTAACAGCATGCCTAAATAGATGACAGCTATCATTAAAGCTTACAATAGTTATATAAAGTAGTAGAAATAATTTTGTATTTACTATTTACATTTATTTAATGCTTTAAAATATTATAAATTGTATATAAATAAAAGTATATCAATTTATACCTATAGATATATATAGTACAAAAGTACATGGAGTAAAAGTGAGACAGTTCAGTTTAAAATCCATAGTGAGCATATTCTCAAAATGCTTTAAATTATTGAAGGACTTCAAATACTTCATCAACTTACTTGTTTTGCTTACTTGCTCAGTGTAATTGCTTAGCAATTATAAAATAAATTAGTATTAAAGAGAGTATATACTATAGAGTAGAGAAAAGAAAAATCAAATTATTTAGTCAAAATGACAGCTTAAACTTGTGTAAATAATAAGCAATGATGTTAAATCTAGGCACTACGTTATATAGCTAAATAGCTAATTTGCAAAATTGCTACTATATTATTTATTAAAAAAAACGACTGTAACATGTATTTGTAATACTTCTGCTATACTAAAAAAATATTGATTTACCTATAATATTGCTTTCAATATACTAGTAAGGAAGAAGCTTATTGAATTTATAATATTCTCTACTATTACTCAAAGAATAACTTATAAAGAAATTGTTATTACAATGGATCTATAGTACTCACCAAATACTATTAGTAAAGTACTTTTTAAAGACAGCTATAGGTACTATATTGCTAAGAAAAAGCCTTAGTAAGTTTTTTTCTAAGAGATATTATAATACTAACTTTTATAGACTATTAGAAGCTGTAAAACAATATTAACTACAGTGAGCTTTTAAACACACTTACTGGACTACTAAAAATCAGGAGAATATAATCTGGACTGATGAATATACTGTAAATGTTAGTAGAGTAGCTAGAAATTTTTGGATTATAAGGTAATCAGAAGAGAAATATAAAGTTGATTATTTACATCCTACTTTTAGAAAGCTATTTTTATGTATGATTTGAGAAGCTATTACTGATAAGGAAAAAAGTTCAATAATTATCTGGGACAAGAAAAACTAGGGCAATATCAATACAAAAGCTTATGGTTAGTATATTATCTTAATAATTTATAAGTTTTAACAGCTGTTAGATTGTAAGTGTACTTTTATAAAAGACAGTACTGCAGTACATAGAGTAAAGATAACTTCAGAGGCATATAAAATCCTTAGAATTATGAAAATACTATGGCTTATTATTATTTAAAATAATATAAGCTATAGTATTTTCATAATTCTAAGGATTTTCAACTTTATATTTCTCTTCTGATTGCCTTATAATCCAAAAATTTCTAGCTACTCTACTAACATTTACAGTACATTTATCAGTTGATCTAAATCCAATTAAGAATGTATAGTACTTTCTAAAAAGCTACCTTCATAAATATCAAAACTGGCCAAGTACTCCCAAGACTATGGAGATAACAATTTAGGAGGAATGGAAGACCTTGCATTTGGAGAATTATATTGTACGCCATTGGTGGATATATGCCGTTCCCGAAAGGCGTATGCCACTTGTGGATGTACCACGTCAGCAAGCTGTAGATGTAGATAATTGCTAACGAAAATTTAAGCAATTCTTCTTCCTTTGCACCTCTGTGATTCCTTGAACAGTAACTGCTCTTTTGCCCCTGAAATCGCAAAATCCATTCATACCCAAGCAAGCCATGGCCTCCTCAACCAACCAACCATTGGAGCCTTTCTCCAGCGATGCTAGAGATACTTTTGCAGTCTATCTTGTCAAGAATTCCTCCAAGTATCACATTACAGCTACAGAGAAGAAAGATATCATCTTCTGGCTTACAGATGTTTTTCGACGCCCCAACAACTCAAAGAAGTCCAAAGCTTGATTCCATATTAAGTAGACCTTTCGTTGGGATGCAGAAAAACGTGTTCTATATGCCTTAGCCACTGAAAAGTACCCCCAGGAGCGTGAGGTAGTAGTGGAGTCAAGAATTCTTGAGGTTATTGCATATAAGCATGATATAACAGGTCATGCTGGAATGGATGCTGCTTGGAAAGCTATTGATAGTCACTACTATGGAATAGTAAGGGAGGAGGTTCGCCAGGCTATCAAGAAGTGTCAGATATGTGCCAGGAAAGCTTCCAATAGGTCTAGGGGTCCGCTTACCCCTATTCTAGTCAAGCATCTGTTTGAGCGAGTGCAGGTAGATCTTATAGACTTCAGGGACACCCCAGATGGCCAGTATAAGTGGGTTCTACATGCTAAGGACCATTTCAGCAAGTACTGTCAGCTATATCCTCTACCAGACAAGCAGGCAGTCACAGTAACAAGAGCGATGGCAGGATGGATAAGGGCATTTGGAGTGCCAAAGATTGTGCAGTCTGACAATAAAAGGGAGTTTAAGGGGGTTATGAGGGAGCTTCTGCTTCGCCATGGAATTAAGATAATCAATAGCAAACCTAGGACTCCAAGGACTCAGAGGCTGGTGGAGCAAGCTAATGGGACTATCAAACGAAAAATTTTGGTTTGGAAGCGACTCAATGGAACAACAGGCTGGGCAGAAAGACTTCCCTCCATGGCTCTACAGATCAACCAAACTGTCCAGAAGGCTATAAAGAAGACTCCATATGAGGTGGTCTTTGGGAGAGAAGCAAGGCAAGAGAAAAGAGTACCCCTGAATGAGTGCTCTTCAGTGGAGATTGAGGAAGAGGAGGTAGAGGAGGAGAACTGAGAGGACCTTGAAACGATGACTCACCATGCCAGACCTATAGAGACTAATGAGGATATCCAAAGACTTCTTCAGCAGGAAGTAGAGCTGGAAGAAACAGTCACAAATGCGCCTTCTCTCCCTAGTAGCAATAACCTCCCTACAGAACTACATCCAATTGATCCAGAGCTTCTACGACTGGATCAGGAGCAGAGAGAGCGCCAGCATGCAGCTGTTAGGATCAACCAGACTCAAGCAAATGCTAGAGCAATTCGACAATATAGCAAACAGCATACTATCAGGGTCTTCTCCAAAGGTAATAAAGTGAGCATTGCAGTTCCAAGGCTAGACAGAATATCTACAGATGACAAGAGAGTGTTTGGCAAGGTTCTGGACATGCCCTAGCCTGATCGATATGAGATTGGAATTCCATATGGTGTGCTGGATCGCCTATACTCTACCAATCAACTTCTACCCCTGGACGAGTCAATTGAGGTCAACATCCCCTCAGGCCACCTTTCCAGTGTCACTTTGCACTATGTAGTGCTTCAGGAAAGCTCCTCTACATCTACAATGGTTTATTGTGGTTGCAAGAAGGACTGCTCTACAAAGCGATGTAGATGCAGGAAAGAGGGGGTTGATTGTTCTATTGCCTGTCATGAGGAAGGTTATGACTGTGGAAACCTTTCTACAATGGCTGCAAGAACTCAGAAGGGGCTGGCAAAGTAAGGGGTCAGGCGCAGAGAAGTTAGTCCTGCAGAGGGAGAAGCTTCTAGTAGTACTAGGGTACTTAGAAGTCGAAGGGGGAATGCTCAGGACACTGAGGATGATTAAGATTTTTGTATTTAGTCTTTATTCTACGTTATTACTCCTATGAACAGTCTATATCCTTTACCATCAATATGTGGCATACGCTGTCCCCCTTTCCTCATCAGCGTACGCCATTCGGGAATGGCATAATCTACAAACGGCGTATAACAATTATTTACACTATATTAGAAGTATATCTAAATATATGTAAGTTGTAATTGCTGCTTATGGAAATTATATAAAATAATAAAACTGTATGCTAAACTCACATAATATTACTTTACTATAAATTTCAAACTGAACAATTCCACTTTCATTCTATATACTTTTGTACAATACAATGTTATCTGTATTATATACTTTACTCAATTATACATTATAGAGATTCTTCATTTTCTATCCTCACTGTATATAAAGCCTTAAGGTCTATAACAGCTAGAAAATTCTGTCATATAGTAATTGCCTAAATAGATTAAGTGTTTTCTGCTTTTTTATTATCAATTATTACCTCAATAGCTTCTCTCTTGATATTTAATTGACTTACCTTTATGCAATGCTATAACAATCTAATATAGTGAATTGATGCTATTAACCTACATATGTGGTAAATAGGTAGTAAGGTTGACATTACAAGTTCTGTCTCACCTTGATAAACTTTTAAGATAAGTGACAACAACTTTTCTAAAAGCTATAAAAAATAAGGCTATAGCTTAAAATTTTTGTAAAAATATGCAAATGAAAGTTCTTAATCAGAAAATTCCATCAATGTAGAAATCTTACTGCTGTAATGCTATGTTGTAGTATGATAATATAAATACCAAAATCACGATTTTTTTTAAACCTTTTAGGAAGACTTTTGTAGTGCAAAAGTCCCTCAAAGAGCTATAGAGAACTCATGTATTCAAAACCTGGATTTTCACCACCTCCTGTAATAATATACTTAATACTATTATATATACATAGTTTGTTATAAAAATTTTATACTCTGATAATAGATAAATACTCTTTCAAACAAGTTTATAAATTTTTTGTATTAAAGTTAAATTAAGATGATTCCTAGTCTAGGTTATAAATAACAAACTGTTTTCTACATTGGAATTGAAAAAATACAAAAATAATGATACTTACCTAATAATTATTAAGGAATATAAGAATAATATACTATACATTTTTCTTAATCAGAATTTCTTGAACTGGATTCTTTTGCCAATTATTATAGAGTATAGCAATACTACTACTTTGTTATATGATAATGATATCATTTATAATAGTATTACTAGTACTCATATTCTTTCTATATTAATCTAATACTTTACTGTCAATATCAGGATCTGCTGCCTATACTTTATTGATAGAAAAGGTAATTTTTCACTCAATTTATTATATCATTGTATTTAATAAGTTTTGAATAAATTCTTTATCCAGAAATTTGCAAGAACATCAGAAATGTATTAATATCTTGCATAGAGGAGAAAAGAGTAAGTAGATTAGTTATCATAATATTAAGGGTTTAACTAATAATAGTATTAAGGAGAAAAAGTAATAAAGTAGGGCATGAAGGGGTAAAAAACACAAAAATTGGTAGAAGTAAACAGTATAAATAAATTACTACAGTCTACAACTATTGTAATTTGTAACCAAATAATTTTCTTTTCTGGTCAACACAAGATATATAGTTTAACTATAAATGCTGAAAGTTTAAATATTATAGACATAGGGTAAGAACTTGTATACTTCATTAAATATATATTTATCTAATATATTTTACTTATAATCTGTTACCACAACTTCTAATGCTTGCTAAATAATCTACTCTTATTTTCCTTCTTAGTATTTTCTTCCTTATTACCTTTATTCTTTTCACTAGTATTTTCACTTTCCTAAGCTATTAATTTTATATACTTAACTATCAGTAATCTTATTAAAAACTTCAAATATATTGTCGTCTATTGCTTTATTAGATTTGAAGGTAAATAAATAGTCAGAGAGTGTTTTTGTGCAGACTGCAGTGGTGTTATAGGCTGTAGAAAGTTAATATTATATCAATCTAATTTAATAAAAAGAAGTATACCTTTGTTCTGCCTTTTCTTTTTAACTTTTAATCTTCAAATCTGGCTTTATTTAAAGTTCTACCTTAATCCTTAACTTCATACTTTCTTCTTAATTCTCTAGATTAAAATATTTCAACTTTATAATTATCCCGACTACTTTTGGCTTTGCAGGAAAGTATATAGATAGTTTCTTGAATGTTAACCCTTTAGAAGTATTACAAGAAAGCTATATTAGTCCTTTTTTTACACTCTAGTTAAAAGCAAAGAATATATCTTTAATAGTTAGTAATTGAAGCAAAGACTTGCAAAACTCATTCTAGATATAAGACTTAGAAAGCACCTTCATTTAAATGTAAAGATGTCAATTTTCGATTTTCTTTTCAATATCTAGAACTATATAGTTAAATACTTTTACAAAAAGTTAATTACATAGTTATTAAGAGATAGAGATTTTACCTAAGATATTAAATAAAGGCTTATATCTTTTAATGTCTTTAACTATTGAAATTTTTTATATTTTCCATAACTGAGACACTTTTTGATAACTTGTGTTAACTAGCAAGAGTCTTCGTACAAGTATTGAGACTTTGACCCCATCCAGTAGTATTCTGAGTTTTTGAAATTGCTGTTTAACAAGTAGTCTTAACAATTAATTCATTTACTTGAAAAGTAGGAAAACAAGTTGTAGTTAATACAGGAACTACAATATCATTCTTATTATTAAATGATAAGATAATGACTGATTTTACTAAAGAAGTAGATTCAGGAATAAAGAGAAATATAGGTTTTTCATTTTGAAGAAGAATAATGATATTCTTCCTATAACTAGAACAGAAATTCTTTATTTCAAGATATTGTGAATATGGTTTACCAGTTTTTCCACAGTATACAAAAGACATGTTAATAGTATACTTCCAAAAATTAAAACTAAAAAATGACTTACTAGGTTTTCTAAATATTCTAACAATCTTGCATTCTAGTATTAAGGCCTTAATTTTTAAACTACATATTATACATACTATTAATCACAGACTCTAAAGATTACTACATATAAGCTTCTATTGATTTTTTATTAAGATAAAAATGTGATTATTGTTTTTATATAATATGGTATTATACTACTTTTTGCAAATACTTATATACTTAATATATACGATCTCCTTCATCATTAACAGTATTTATTATTATTAGCAGTGAAAACTATTTAGCCTGAAGAGTTTTATGATACCATTGTATTATTACTAGTAGAAGATACTCATTTAAGTTTTATATTATATTAGTGTCTCATTATATTCCAAATTATCCACTTCAGTAACTTAACATATTCTGTAACTAACTCTTTTAATGTTTCTAGCAATTTTGCATCTAGTATATATGTATAATTTAATACTTTATCGGCAAGTTAATGGTAGAGTATCTATGGTTTTCCACAAGGCAGGTAAAGACAATTTTTTTGCTTGCAAATTTTGTATTAATTCCAGAGTCTCATAAACTCAAATATTGCCTTCTAAATAATAAGTATATAAATATAAAGATAAGCAATTCTATCCCAAATATATACTTTTTTATATAGTTCTTATGTCTTTAAATTTACAAAGTAATTCTACTACTTATTAAATATCAATTTTCAAATTTTAAGAGCTACTTAACTACTATAAAATTAATTGTCCTTTACTTGAATGTTTCCATCAGAACTCAATTTTCTAATTAAAAAAGTTACCTTCCGCAAGGTAACTTTTTTTAGCCCTCTTCCCTTACGCCGACCAACCACTTGCCCATCGCCCATCGCCCCCCGCCCATCTCCGGTTGCCCATCCACAACACACAGGCAAGACAGCTGGCTCTATTAAGAGTTAAGGCCGGCTGTGAACTTCCTTCCTGCACCATTCAGGCTTACGCTAACTGGTTAATAGATATCCTAACACCTTGCCATAACTTCCCGCATCACACCCGAGCCTCACAATCCGTTCTGGATCAACCTACTTCCGCCTCTCCACACCTCTTTCCCGGGACCAAGTGTATTGCATAGGCTGGGCGTGCCGGAAAGCCCTGCCGAGACCCCTTTAATCATTAAAATATTGTAGTACGGTGGTCAGAGGTTGATCCTCTTCTGCATACATACGATAGATATCTAACTTGTAGAATGATAGGTCAATCGGTCGACTGCTTCATGTAGTCAAACTTGCGATGGGAGGTGCGGAGGTGATGTGGCGTTGAGGAAAAAGTGTTCGTCAGGCGAAAAAGCTGATATGGCCGGCTGTCGCTTATAGGTTGCGGTACTGGATACCTGGTGACATTAGAGCTATCCGGCCAAGTCGGGAAGGAGTTCTCCGTCCACAGTACTTTTCAGAACGACGGCGTATTTAGGTCAAATCCCCGGCTTTGAATTCAAATTCGGCACTTGACCAGATAGCTCTACTGTCGTTTTTCTTTGCCGTACTGGGCGCATTTTCCACCTGGAACTCGTTGGGCTGTAATTGGAGTGCCGATGTCGGAGTGCAAAGGGTGAAGGTAAAGTGGGGAATGTGCTCATATGGGCCGGAGGCGAGCATCACCTAGCTACTTCTTAGTCATCGCCTCGCCACGAAAATTCGGCTCCGCGCAATTGTGTCTCACGCAGCAAACGGGTTTTGGTGGGGAAATCATGAGTCCGTCGCCTCACCAAACCTTCAGACAGAGCGACAACAATACTTATAATGGCCATAAATAACCAGACCATAGCTTAAAATCATCACGAAAATGTGCAAATGAGAGTCCTTAATCAGGAGATTCCAGCAATGTAAAGGTCTCACCGCTGTAATGTTATGTTGTGATATGATAATATAAATACCAAAATCGCGATTTTTTTTGAAGCCCCCCGGGGAGACATTTGAGGTGCAAAGGTCCCCCAAAGGGGTGTAGGGGACTTATGCAACAAGAGGGGTCACAGGAATCGAATGATATTTCTTAGATACCTGTACCAATTTCAAGTGCCTGCTGAAGTTTGAAGGATAGTACTCTCCGGTAGGCGTTGCGCGAGTGTCCGTATCGACGTCGTGTGGGTTTTGTTTTGTTAGCGCTGAACTCGTAAATTCAACCACCGCACGCGAGGATGCTACCGGAAAGAACGGCCTAGTAGTAGAAGGCTAGGGGATGTTAGCCTGAATGCTGATGAGCTTAATTCACCCGTTATTTGCGGAATGCGGGTGTAAAGTGAATTTGGGTAATGATGTAAAGCACCACATGTGCCTTTGTTGCGCAGCCTTGTTGCTGGTATAGGTCCTGTGCTAGCAAAGCTCGATGCACTCGTACCGGCTCTCGTTGCTCTAAATTGCCCTCCCTGACCCAGCACGACAGGGGTGAGATTGACGCCAGGTCCGGTACACCCAGCATATGACACGACATCAAAAGGCGCTTAGCACTGGCTGCAGCAGTAAAGCCGCCAATGCACTTTTCACAGCAAAGAAAATAAGGAACTACAGAAATCATCGCTGTTTATCTGGGTTGAGGCGTTCGTTGTGCTGATCGCAGCCTCGCCACCTGGTTCAAAGATACCATACCTTCATTCGAATCCGGCTCGGAGATCCTCGGCCAAAATGCCCCGGCCAATGGAGTCGCACTCGGAAGATAAAGGGAGCAAGTTGCTAGCAGAATCAACAGACTTATGATTCATTACGTTTACAGATTTTAATCAGACCACGCACCCGGAGACGAAGAAAAGGGTTCGAAGCCATGTTATGCACCAAGTGTAACGGAATTTGAGGAGCGAGAAACGAAAAGGAAAGGAGGGAGAGATTGTTCTTAATTTGTCACTGCTTTCGCAAGCCAACACTAGTCCATCACAAGATCCCAGCAATTCAATGTTGGCTCCTGCAGTAGTGCCGCGTCCATATGACTTAGGAGCCGGCCGCTCAGACCCACTTGTGAAGTATCCCATCGATATTAACGTGCGAACTCACGAATTGTTCGACCATTGTAAGGATTATCTCTAGTGAAGATCACCCAAGTTCCTGATACGAGGAGATATTTGCTGACCAACGTGCTGCAGTGCACGGCGATACTTGCCCTATGTTCAAAACAATGAGCAAAATTGGATTCTTCAGGACAGTCGTAGATGAGGTGGGGTTCGGTCAGATTCTCTGCACTTCCTCCTCGCATATGACGAGATTGCGAGAAGGAACTGAAACTGCGGAAGGATTGCTCTCTCTACTAAGGCGATCCGATCTATCAATAGGAGACTCGCTGATCCAACACTCGGTATCAGCGATAGAGTTATTATCACAATTCTAGCCTTCGCTTGTCATGCGGTGAGTGATTTCTAAATTGACGATGCGGATCTGTGACAGGGAGGTTCTCTAATAGGCTAACCATGGAATAGGTCATGTTCAATGATATTCAGGGCTTGCTGACCCACTTCAATGGACTAGAAGAGATGATACGTCAGAGAGGAGGACTGCAAGCATTGGGGTCAAATCTAGCAATACGTATGTACTATTCTGGTACGATATTCGATCGCTCTGTTCTAAGCCTCTCTGCGTTTTTATTGAAATTAAATTCGCAACAGGGTCGACGTCAATACCGCATTTATTCATGACCGTAGCCCTCGATTCCTATCTCCGGCATCTTTGCGGGTTTGAACATCGTTCCTATTTTGAGCAAGCTTCTGTCAATTCGATATGAGACTGTTGAATGCGACCCTGCATTTGCGCGACAAAAAGCCTGCAGGATTGGCGCTATAATATATCTCGCTGGCATTCGGTGCAGATTTGGGGTGAATCTCGCAACAAATGTCTACATCCCAAAGCTAAAGGACCTCATTATCGCCCAAGATGACTCAAACTTGGAGAAAACTGATCCAATTTTACGATGGGTAATTATGATTGGTGGTGTCCAGTCTTTCATGCACGAAGAGCATAAATGGTTCGTCTCAGCAACAGCGAATCTAGTTGTACAAAAACGATCAGGATGTGGGAGGAGTTGATTGCTGCCGTGTGCAGAGTTTTGTGGATTGATGGCATTCTCGAAGCCGAGTGCAACGAATTCCAGGGCGAAGTCTCTGCAGAACTATGGACTTTGTATGGGCATATCTTTTCATAAAACGGATTTTTTGCGGAGTTTTGTATAGTGATGGCACTCTGGGACTCGAATAACTCAAAATAAATTAAAATAATATTTCATACCCTATAATTTATTGTCCCCATACAGCGACAATCTTTCGCACAGCTATATTCTGCCTCCAGTGGGCTCCTCCGGTTCGTCCGAGTGACAACTAACTTTCCTGCAGCGCGACTTTCCTCCACCAATTTGTGCGCCTCCGTAATCTCCTCAAATCGAAACACCTTTGATGGTTTTGCCTTATAACGCCCGCATTCCACATCCTTGGCGATACTGTGCAGTGGCACATCTAAAAGCTGGTATTGGAGCAAGTCCGCCAAGGAAGCCAGCCAAGCACACACGTCCTCCTCGCCCCACAATAGCCATAGAATCGAGCATGACGCTGTTTCCGACAAGGTTAAGCACCGCATCGATGGTCTTTTTCTCTGGGAGCCTCTCTGATAGTTCGACCTTCCAATTCAACTCGCTTCACTCCCAAGCCTAGCAAAATTTGAGATCCGCCCAAGTTTCGCGGGTTGCAATGACTTTTGCGCCGCAATTGACAGCGAGGTTGATCGCTGCCTGTCCGAAAGAAGACGTGCCTCCACTTACAAGCAATGTCTGGCCGCTCATCAATTCCAAGTTTTGAAAAAGGGTTGTCTAGGCCGTCGCGCATGACTCTGGGATGGCTGCGAGATCCTCTCAGCTTAAATCTGACTCGATCGATGCAACGTTGCTAGCTGGTACTTGAGTGTATTCGGCATAGCTGCTAGGGATAGTTCGGCCCATTCCACCCATGAGAGCTGCTACCTTGGTTCCTATCGCAAACTCTCCTCCGGTGCATGAGTGAACGATGCCTACGCATTCGATACCGCTCACCTCTGCTGCCTCAGCCCATTCGCCCATTCGCATGTGCATCTCAGCATGATTGATGCCAAAGGCTTTGATCTCGATGACGACGTGGCCTGGCAGTGGTTCGGGAATGGGGGTGTCTTTGAAAGGGAAGGTAGATGGCTTTCCTAGATCAGAAAGGACTATCGCCTTCATTTTGTGACTATTTTATGTCGTAGGTGGTATTTCTGTTGTGGAACTTTCAGCTTAAAATGGGTGACTAATCACAGTCTTGCCAAATTCTAAATGGCAATGAGAATGAAGATATACCTTCGTTGAGGGCTCGGATCTTCTTGGATGTCTCCTTAGGCAGAGATTACAAATGATGAAGGTTGTCGATGGTCCATCGTCATTCCTTCGTCATATCATAATCATGACTAACTGACAAAGGCGCATTGAACACTTCCATCATTGTGCATCCTTTCACAATACGCCACTTACCGACCAAGGCTGATACGAATAAGACAATCATCTCGATCAAAGTCCTTAATTTCCCAGGATGAGTACGGAGATTGTTGTTTTGTCATTGGCGGCTAGAACGCAGCTACAAGGATGTACAAATTCCATTTTTGGTATAGCCTTAGCAGGAAAATGCTTGGCAGGGGTAGTGTAGTGGGCTGCCCTCGAGTACAATACATATCCCTCGCCCAATGGCAGACAGGAGATAGTGGCGTTGCCAAGGCGTAGTTCAGCGATGTGCGGGGACCTGGGGAGTTGGACAGTTTTACCGAGCGATCATCAATGGTAGCCTCGACCGGTCTCGCCCAAGATCCCCGCGCCGAGTACCAATACGGTCCCCAGGATGTTTCAACGTAGGAGATTCGCTCATGTTCGCAATACGGCTGACGTGAGCTTGGTCCAATCGTGTCATTGCAATTTTGCAATGACACGACCCTTTCAGCCATGCTCGGCTCCGCATGAGCTGCCAATGGGCGCCTTCCGAATGCAAGGCCCGCTGGTATCAACAATGCCGAGGGAAAATTCGAACGCGCATTTGCAGTCCTTGTTTTACTCCCCTTGCGGTTGTCAATTTCGGGCTCGTCGTTGCTTTTTTCTTCCTGCTGATGCGGGAAGAAACGAAATAATACATGGTCTATGCGGTGGTCGACCCACGTCACCCGCAGCGAGCCCATAAGACAAAAGCTTCGTGATAGTTGTGAGGGCTGATACTGAGGGTTTTACATCGGTTAGAACTCCTAGATGTGGTAATTACGCCTGAGGGTTCGCATTTGGTTCTTCTGTAGAGTGGCAGATTACTCATACTCGTAGTTAACTAATAAATACACCCGCGTTGCGCCCAGTCTTCTAAACTCAACTTATCCCTTTTCGGGTGTATCTATTTCTTGCATATATAATGACGAAGAAAATGTTGGTTGTCTACGAAGATGCTACACTGTGAGGCTGCCTCCGCCTTTTCTAAAGGATAAAATGGTGCAGGAAGCTGACAAAATAGGAGAGGATCCCCAACTCTAGCGAAGGGATGGAATGGGAGAGGATCAGCCAAACTAAAACCATCTTTGAAATCTTCCCTTTCTAAAGAGAAGTCAAAACTCACCGAAGCCCCGAGACTCCCTGTTTTTGAGCTTGACGGCTAACCGATGCTATCCTGACGATCTCCTTCGCGCGGTATGTTATTGCTGCAACAGCATTCTCTCGCGGAGCAGATCTGCCAACGTCACCCTTGAAGGCCCATCTAGATCAATCATAAGTGTTTCTGACAATGGTCCATATTAGCGCTAAAATTCATCAATACAGGAAAGACGATTCACTCATACCACGACTGCCTCCGCCATAGTTGTACCCGCTTTGTGGGGCATGGTTGGGATCCGTCTGGCGGTGGTGTTGCGACTGAGGAGCGGCCCCAACACGACCGAGTCCCCCGTTACCTGGTCGCAAATGCTAATTCAATATCAGCCTTCATCACCATTTAGCCACGATAATGACCTACCAGTCGTGGGGAAGAACAGAGCATCAGCAACGCATTATCAGGGTACGGACTCTTCATTTTGCAGTAGCTTATCGATCCGCACGTGGGAAAAATGCTTTTACTCATTTCAACCGACACACCCTTTCTGAACTGGGCCTCTCCAGAGCCCGCGGAAACTTAACAGGCTGTCAATATGTTCTGTTTCGCCCTCCCAGAATACCACTGCGGATTTCCTTATGATAAAATAAGAAAGGTTAATTACTAACGTACCACGATTCCCAATCCAATTTACCTCGGATACCACCCCATCTTAAATACCATGACCTACCCCACACGTATTTATTGAGTGCCCAGCGCGTTTCTACAGCCCCTCCAATTAAGACCTTCCTCTCCGCAATTCCCACAAACAATCCTCCTTCGGTTTGGTCTCTCGTCACGCTGGTATCTCTGCTTCTTTGGGCCGACGTGGGTTGTTAGAGTGAAGGACGAAGTGGTGGGGGGTGCTCACGCGAGCCCGGGGTGAGCATCACCCAGGCCCGCCATTTAAAGCGGCACTAGCTGGGTGATGTAGCGTGAAGGAGAAACAGATTTCTGTCGTCCTTTACAGCATAAACGACCGCGCTTCTAGACTTACAATAGTCACACACAAATAAAAATTAACTCCGTAGATGTGCAACAATTTATTCAGTATCCTAGCCAAGCAGTAGCGATGTAGTCCATAGAAGCACGCTCCCGGGATCGTAGGTACGGAGTACTCCGTACTGCCGGAAGCGTCGCAATTGCCGCTTCGGTGGGAAAAAGTGATTTTGTTGCTTCAGGCCACTATCCTACTTAAGGAACGTGAGAACACCGAGTAGAATTGAAAATCAAATTAACTAATGAGCGACACACATGCGCTCACAATTTTGAACATTACGTATTAGGTGGAGGCGATGAAGAGGGCGGATCGGATAGTAGTTTTGGAGAGGGGGTAGTGCTTGAGGAGAGGACGTGGGAGGGCTTGATGGAGAGGAGGGGGAGGTTTTGGAGGATGCAGGCCGAGAGAGAGTTGAATCAGCCTTAAGTGGCTGGGGTTCCGTAATACACGCCCCATATGTTGTATGTGCCTGCGAGCTGGGGTTCAATAGTGACCATAGAACGGTAAAGCATGCCACAAACAGTAAAATTCCGAGAATCTAGAAACTTTTCGGGGATCTTCTCCTTTTCGCTTTAATTCAGCGCTTTTTCTTCACAGCCTTGGCTTCTCGCTGCCCATGGCAACCGCAAATCAGTGAGGGATACTTGTCGATGCTAGTTCGACTGCTGCTGCATCGCTCGATGGTGGGGTGAACAATTTTGTCGGCCCTAATCGGGTAAAGCGCGAATCATCTGATGGCTTGCCGCGCTTTGTTGGCCCTGTTTGGCACACGCCACGCCCAGGCTTTCGGACATTTTTGAAAACGGGAAAATGGGTTTTGATACCACACGACGCCTTTCGTTAGCCGTTTGAGATACAACGAGTGTTCCGGAGCAACTTCCCCCTCAAGATACATCATGTCAACGCGATAGGATAGGGTACGGTATTTAACCGAGGTTCCCGTAAAAGAGTTACTGGGGGCGAGCGGGTCGGCAGCGTTCCCGAACCCCCAGTGCCTTTTGACTTGCCGAAGCTTTGCTTTGTGCAGCCTCTCGAGCGACCATCCCATACGCATACCTACAAGTACAGTTCCCTCCCACAAGCTGGAATGGAATCCCTGCTCACTTCACCCGATCCAAATTTCCTTACGATTCCTTTTTTGTTAGTACATCGAGCTAGGGCCCCTTCCTAGCGTGGGGGGAACTGCACCTCGATCTACGGCACAGTGGTCTGTATTGCGTAATCAGTGATCCCTGGCTCATGCAGACATGCTTTTCCTGCAATCCACTTGCCCCTCCATTCTTTGTTTTCTCTTATTCCTCCTCTTCGAGTCATGGGTTGCTATTCAGCACACAAGAAAACCCCAATCCGAGCGAGCATCCATTTGCTGCCTTGCTTAGCACTAGAGATCACTTTTTACTCGCATCATGATGAACGAAGCTCAAAAGGCATATGCCGTCGAGGGCACCATCTCTGAGCGCGAGGATGATGGCTTCGGATTGTACAGCTCGACACAGCTGGGAGGGACCGAAGCTGACGAGCATGACATGCGAGTGCTGGGGAGAACGCAGCAACTCAACGTACGGATATCAAATTGCAGGCCTTGCCTTGATCTGAAATGTCTCCCCAACTGACATGCCTTTAGCGGAACTTTCGTTTTATCTCAACCCTGGGGTTTGCCTGCACACTGATGAGTACCTGGGAGATTGCGTTGATGTATGAGCCCCTCAATTGGTTGATGTGGTGGTGATTCCGAGATTCTAGACTGACATAGAAGACAGGACGAGTATATTTGGCCTGACGGATGGAGGCACCGCCGGTCTGATATGGGGCTACTTGATTGTCTGGGCTGGCTACATGTTGGTATTTGCCAGCATCGCCGAAATGGCCTCTATGTATGTGGATGAGGTACCGCCTTCCATGTCGGCTGGGTTCGCTGACAGCCTGCGGCAGGGCTCCAACCTCTGGAGGTCAATATCATTGGGTATCCGAATTAGCACCTCGTAGCTGGCAGAGATTTATCAGCTACACCGTTGGTAAGGCACAACCCCTCCCAACCCGGGGGCGGCCTTCCGCTGACTTCTAGATCTAGGTTGGACCTCTGCCCTGGGATGGCAAACGGGTCTCGCATCTCTCGCTTTCTTAGTTGGAACGATGATTCAAGGCCTATTGGTCCTGGACAATCCTAATTACGTGTTCAAGAACTGGCACGGAACCCTCCTTGTCATTGCTGTCGCTGCGTTTTGCATCATATTCAACACATTTCTCGCCAAGAGGCTTCCCATGGTGGAAAAAATAGTACTAATAATACATCTATTGGGCTTTTTCGCCGTCCTCATTCCCCTATGGGTCTTGGCGCCTCGAAGTTCTCCCTCCGACGTATTTACACAATTCCTGAATCTTGGCGGTTGGCCCACAACCGGACTGGCTTTTATGGTTGGCCTCCTTTCGCCCGTATACACCTTGATTGGAGCCGACTCGGCCGCGCATATGTCAGAAGAGATTAGAGACGCTTCCCTTACCCTTCCAAAAGCTATTATGTGGGCGGCCGGCGTAAATGGTTCCCTCGGGTTCGTGATGATTATTACCTTTTGCATGACTCTGGGCAGCGTCCCGGACATTCTAGAGACACCTACAGGCTATCCCTTTATTCAAGTCTTCTTCAACGCTACTGGAAGCCATGTCGGTGCATCAGTCATGACCGCCATTCTCATTATCAACATCACTTCTGCCTGCATTAGCACCGTAGCTACCGCATCTCGCCAAACCTGGTCCTTCGCTCGAGACAAGGGATTGCCATTTTCCTCCTTTATTGCATATGTAAGTACTGGCTTGTCCTTTATGATTGTTATTGTCTATTAACTTCGCATGCACTGACACCCTCTCCTCTTTACAGGTCAAACCGGGCTGGAACATCCCGCTCAACGCCGTCCTGCTCACCTTCACCATCACGGCTCTCCTATCTCTGATCAACATCGGCTCCACCGCCGCATTCAATGCCATAGGTTCCCTGGCTGTCTCCGCCTTACTAGGAACCTACATTATATCCTTTACCTGCCTTATCCTGCGACGCGTTAGCGGCCAACCGCTACCATCGCGTCGTTGGTCCCTTGGCCGCTTTGGTATCTTTGTCAATATTGGCGCGCTATTGTTCCTACTCGTGGTTTGGGTCTTTGTGTTCTTCCCTGTCGCGACCCCTGTTAAACCGAGCACGATGAATTGGAATGTAGTCATGTTTGGAGGAACTATGATATTCGCGGTGGTCTATTATCTTTTGGTGGGAAAATCCACCTATACAGCCCCAGTGGAATTAGTGAAGAGAAATTCATAGATTCTCACTTTCGGGGCGTATGTGTACATACATTGATTGTAAGTACTTGTTTCATGCAGCCCTGCGACCAGGCTTCCGGGTAATTAGGATATATTTTTACATTTGACCTCCGCGCTTTTGTAGAGAGATACATCGTTTAGAAATCCCTTATATGCTCCTAGAGTCGATCGCAAGTTGTTCGATAGCAAACGGGACGCTCGGGTACATATATTCATATCACTCTGAAATGACCACAACCACTATCTTCAGGACCGTTACTTTAGTAGAATAATAGCCTGATTTCCGACCATGCGCTGAGCGATGCGTCAGAGTAGCCGTAATCACGGCTAAGCACCACTTGCAGACTTGGGCTTTAACGGTCGGCTCTGCATTTGCTCTTTTGCGGCAGCCACCCATGCGGGATGACCAGGGACCCCCACGAAGAGTACAAAATCCTTTGAGCCCCCGACCCCGCCCTACCACCTTATAAGTCCCTTTGCGCGTTGTCTTTGCGAGAGCAAGAAAGGCGAAATAGGATGGAACTCCAGCTCTCTCTTGTTTTGTGGACGCTTTTTCTGGCATGGCTTGCCTTAGGAGTCTTTCGTCTCTTCTACAATGTGTTTTTCCACCCATTGCGGGTCTACCCTGGCCCCCTTGCTGCCAAGGCCACAACTTGGTGGAAGACATATATTGAAGTGGTGAAGCAAGAGTCTATGACGGACGTCCTGTGCAAACTCCACAAACAGTTCGGTCCGTGTACAAGGATGCTTATTCACTGCTTGCGCTGATGAAGAAATTTAGGCGAAATCGTTCGCGTTGGGCCTAACGAAGTAGGTTTCGAAGTAGGAAAAATCGGAAACAAGTGGTCATTGACAGTCACAGCTCCATTTTGCAAATCCTTCTGCATACAATGAAATATATAGTCCAACGGCACGCTGGGACAAGGAGAAGATTTTGTATGAAGCTTTCGGCGAAGACCATTCCTCCTTCGGACTCCGCACATATGGCGAGGCAAAACAGCGAAAGGACGTACTCCAGCCAATGTTCTCTCGGCGAGCCATTCTCGGCATGCAAGACCTTGTCCGACGGAACGTACGTCGAATAGCGTCCGTAAGCAGGAGAAATCTACTAACAGTGTTAGATGGATCATCTTGCTGAAGTCCTGGCGAAGAATGATAGAAATAGCAAATCATCAGACTTGCTATTCGCCTTCCGCTGTTTTGCAATGGACACCATCACGACATTTTGCTTTGCCAAATCGGTCAATGCGATGGATGAACCAGACTTCGCCGCTCCAATCGTAGAAGCAATGGATAATTCGCTTCCAACATTCCACCTCTTCAAACATTTTCCCCTCTTCCGCAAGACCATCTTCTCGCTCCCGCCCTGGCTGGCCATAAAGGCATCACCCGAGACGGCAGGTTTGACACATCTACAAGTCATCCTTGGAAAACAGGTCAAAGAGGTGATTGCCAACCCAGACAGTCTTAAAGAAGCGCCACATCCGACCATATACCACCGGCTCCTTGATCCTGATGCACATAAAGGCCATCCAATACCCGGTGCGACCGCCCTCTACGAAGAGGCGCAGACAATGATATTTGCAGGCGGCGTTACCGTTGGTGACACTCTAATGACCGGTCACTTCCACATACTCGGCCAGCCATCATTACACGAGCGGCTTCGAGCTGAAGTACTCACGGTATGGCCGAATATTGATAGCCCACCGACACTTGAAGCATTGGAAGGACTGTCGACCCTAACAGCGACTATCAAAGAGGCGCTGAGAATGTCACCCGGAGCCTGCTCACCGCTTCTCCGGGTCGTCCCCATGACTGGAGCTACAATCTCCGGCGCATCCATCCCTGCAGGGGCCATCGTCGGAATGTCAAGTGTTCTCGTGCATAAGTCTAGCGCGGTGTTCAAAGATCCAGAAGCCTTCAACCCCGATCGGTGGCTGGGAAAGGACGGGAAAGCCTTGGAGCAGTGGCTTTTTGCATTTAGCAAAGGGCCGAGAAGCTGCCTGGGAATCAACCTTGCCTGGTGCGAGCTGTATATTGCGTTTGCGACTATGCTGCGCCGTTTCAAGATAAAACTTGATGGTACTACTATTGACGATCTGGTTTGGAGGGATTGCTTTACTCCGTATTACTATCGCAGACATTTACGGGCGTGGTGTCAGCCGATTACTGGTTAACGGAAATGGTCTTTTGGGTATATGGAAATTAGATCATCAAAATTGCAGTGCAAGTTATACCACACCTGCAAGCCTTCTATTTCCATGAGCAGTTTAACGTGGAACCCGGTATATAGTCCTAAAGAGTGCTTAGTTAAAGTGGGACGCGAAAAATCTGTTTCATTCTCGACTCCAGTATTTTGCATGTTTCCCCCAGGCGCCACGTATAGATTTTCTATGAAGTAGGCTAATGCACTATTAATGTTACTTTCAATAAAAGAAAATGCTCAAATAATTCATGCGCGGTTGAGAGCGTCCTGTTGGTGTTGCTAGGATTCACGAAGATGTAACGAACACCCGCGTAGTATTGTATGTATGTATATGGTACATCGCATTCAAGACAACCTTAAGACCTTCAAACCAAACGATGAAGATTTCAATGCTGCTGATTGTCTGGGGCTAGAGAAAAAACTCTGTTCGCCATCTAGATCCACGGTCACATACCGGATTCAACATTTTTAATGATATATATTTACTTCCATGCTATGATTTAAATTGGGTTTATTACTCAGGTATCCCAATTTTCTAGTTTCCCTACTCGGATAGACCTCAACGAGCAGCCGGGCTAGCCACAACACACCAAATAACCGACTTGCCAGCCTACTATAATCCTCCTACCCCCCGTTATAGCTTTAACCAAACCTCTAACCAGAACCGACAACTAGACATAGTACCACTCAGTTTAGTGCCCGCAGCAGAGACGCGTCTACCCGTGGCTCCAAGCAAGCCTAGATGAAGCATGCGTATTAACATGGACAGGTCTTGGAGGTGAGCAGCATAGCCAATTCTAAGTGTCGTTGTGTCTAAAGACTGCCCGTAAACTGAAGAATCTACTGCATCCAAAACGGTATCCTAGTACTGTGGAGCCACAATGTTTTCTTATTTGAATAAGTAACCGACATTATCCGCAAGACAGCCGCGCATTTGGATCCGGAACCGGGACCATGCTTTCCCTAGTAAGAAAATCGGAGACCGGGGGGTACGCGAGCGAGATTTCAAAATTTGGGGGGTATCCGAGTAAATATCCCATCTTTTTAACTCTTATACTATGAATTCGTATCTCCTTTACTTATTACGATTTAATCTAATCCGCGTATACATTGCATATACCCAAAACCAAAAATTTCCGAAGTTCCCCCTTCTTCCCCAGAACATACTCACAACTTAAATCCTTGGGGGTTGAGGGCTTGATTTGAGGCACCGCTCTGGGATAGAGTTTGGAATATCAGCAGAGGCGTGTACCCACATGTGGATAGTATACGCGTTAGCGTCTCACTCAGCTTGTCCATAGTCCTGGCGCCCTACGCTGTTGCTTTAAGCTGGACAATGTTCTAGATTACCTAATGTGTCCGTAAATTCGAGAATTTGTGACTATGATAACAGGAGTCGTTAATCGAGCCTCAAGTTCGGCCGAGTGAGGTGCCGTAGTTTGATGTATCCCACTAACGCAAATGCAACGACAATTGCGAACAGCAGACCAAAATTTTCCGCGATGGTAAACTGTAACGCAATCCCCGAGTAAGCTTGAAGCAGCTAGGTACTTCTCTGCGAAATATCTAAAATCCCAAACTAGGTAACACCAAAGGTAATGGTAATAACACGACAGCCTTGGAGGAGCACATACAGTTTCCAAATCATATGTATCTAAAAACTGTTGCCCATTGGCATAACACTGGCTTTTATTCCCAGATGGGCAGCTAAACTTCAACCCTTTAAACTCGTTGATTGTCAGCGCCGCAAAAACGTACGTCGCATAGCTGATCCAGTGTATCCAGATGAACCAGACCGGAATACTTGGCAGTGGTAAAAGGAAACCAGCAAAAAGGATAAAGATAATATTCATCGCCGGTGCGGATGCTTGAACAATGGGAAGTCTTTTGGAGAGGGAGCCTATGAAGAGGCCCATAGTGATAGCAAGGAGAATAGTAAGGCTGTTCATAGCGACAAATATGAAAAAGGGTCCCACGGCGGGTTTGAAGTTGCACATCCTAAAAGCAAGTTAACATTTACCAGACCCGCCCGAAAGAGAAGGGGACTAACCAGTAGATCAGGACGAAAAATAGCAGCCTTGACACGACAGCAACGGGAATCTCCACGCTATAACGACTAAGCAAATATGTGCTAACTCTATAGGCGCCAGTCCTACGCTCTTTCACGAGAATCCCATTATACATTGGCAAGTAGAGGATGATGGGGAACAATATACCGAAGGTGTTTTGTATGGGTATGAAGAATAAAAGGCCAGCGCGGCCAAGGACATCGCCCTGTGATAGTCCAAGGCGGAAGAAAGTAAAACCCAGGACCACCGACATAAAAATTGATTGGGCGACCCCGACAGTGAAGTTTCCAGGGGAGCGTACTTGTTGTGTCCATGCTCTGTAAATCATGTTCGTGAGGATTTTGGATGCCTAGGCCACCGATTGATTCTGGTAAGGGGCTATGACTAACCTCTTGGTCAGCCAATACAGCTCTTGTGCGTATCCGAGCCCAAAAGCTCTGCGCTCTTGCTCCTGTGAGTTCGTAACACTATTACCACGAGGATCAGATTGTTCAACGGCTTTGTCTTCATCTCTGTCTCTTTCCTTTTGAATCTCACTCCAAACATCTAGGAAGTGCCGCACTACGTTTCTCTCCTCATCACTCACGCCCCCTTTGTTGCCTGGTTCGGTCAACAAAGCAATGAAATGGTCCGCTGCATTTGCTCCTTGGGGGAGTGGATAGCCTAGCTTCTCAAAGTGAGCTATGGCTTCTGGTATAGTGCCATGAAAGGCAATGCGCCCGAGAGCCATGAGAATGACTTTATCGAATTTGGAGAAGATCTCAAAAGAGGGTTGGTGAATTGTGCAGAGGACCGCGACGTTGAGGCGAGAGATGTGCTGCAGAGTAGATATGACAGAAAACGCAGAATGCGAGTCGAGGCCCGAGGTACCTAGATGCGGTCAAGAGCTGCCTGTGAAGGTTTGACCATTTGAAAAGATGAACATACACTCATCCAAGCACAGAAGCTTCGGGTTTGTAACAAGCTCGCACCCTACTGCGACTCTCTTTCTCTCTCCACCTGACGCTCCTCTCTTGACTTCACTGCCGACCCTTGTATCTCTCGCATTCTCCAGATTTAGCGTCTGAAACACAGTTTCCGCTCTCTCCAATTTCTGAGCTGCCGAATACGACCGGGGAAGCCGTGTCATAGCTGAAAAGGCAAGTGTCTCCCAGCATGTTAGAGAGTCGTACATCAGGTCAAACTGCTCGACGTATCCCACTGTCCATTTCCAGGCCGACTCGTCACGCTTCTTGCCTTCAAAAAGGATCTTACCATTTATCTCGCACTCGCCGGAGACGCGGCCGGTAAGGATGTTTAATAGCGTTGTTTTGCCTGATCCAGATGGGCCGATAATGCCCGTCACCTCTCCTCTCTGGGCGAACCCACTCACGTTATCAAGAATGGCCTTTTCAAATGCTTTCTTGCCACTGCCAACGCGGACAGAGAATGTGACATGATGCCAATCAAGTCCTCGCGATGTATGAGCGCTGGAAATAGGCCTGCTGCCATTTGAGCTACGGACCATAGGGGAATGGGTGCTGTGAAAGGCCAAGTGGCAGAATAATAATGGTAATCTGCTGCGAGAGCGGGAACTAAGTGTGGAACGACTCACGGTTTCTCCATTACTGCCTAGTACTTATGTTGCTGGAAACAAAGCCCGCTGGGTTACAAAAGGGGAACGATATTGTAGAGTGACGTTGTTGCCGAGCAGGGACAACTGAGACTTGGGCTAAGAAGACAGCTGGCTGTAGAAACACGGCCAAGCAGGAACACTATCTGCCTGACAAGAAGATTGCAGATAAGACAATTCCAGTCATACAGTAAATGGTATAGCATAAAGCATCTCCGCATCAACGTCTTTATGCAAAAATGTTTTCTGTCTTCGATAGACAGGAAGGTGGTTCGATTATTGCATCGGCTGTCGGACGGCAATAACCTCCGACATTCGGTTGTCTTCTGTCCTTGCAGAGACAAGTGATTGGGTCGTTTAACCCGGCTTTGCTAAGCTAAGCCAAGTCTGCTTAATTACGTAATCATCGCATACCGATACGAGATCTCAAATTCAAAAACTGTTGTTGCTTCAACAACATTATCTAGATCAATCGGTTCTGCCTAAATCACATCACATCTCCCTTCAGCTAGGAATCGTTGTGTCCTAACACAAACTTGTGAGTAGTCAAGGAATTAATCAAAATAGGAGAAATCAATCATTGGTTAATCAAGAATTATAGAGTTAATTCTACTAGAATCAAATTATATAAGATTACTATTACAATGAATTGTAAGTGATCAAGGTCACTGTTCAGGACACCTTAATGGTGCCAAAGCATACAAATAAGGAAGCAAACAAGTAAAGCAAGAGAAGATAACTTATTTGAAGTACTGAATAATAATAACTATAAAGAACTTAAGAAAATCAAAGACCTTATTACCTTGCTAATAACAGAATTTATGATGTTCAAAGAATAGATACCCTTGGCCCTCTCAATGATACATAATGAAAACTCTATAGCAATAACAGAAACCTTAGTTATAATAGCAAAGATATGCTATAAACTTGTAGAAATTAAGCAAAAACTTTAATTTATAAGGAAGAAACTGTCACGGACATCCCGAGCTTTATCAGAAATGCCATGGACATGGGAGTGGTGCTGGAACCATTGGACCGAATTGTTAGTTTATGGGACATGGATAGCTTGAATGGCTCAACAAGGATGAACTAAATATGAGGATAAATAACACTTACCGTAAGCGAGTAAGGGCTAAAGCAAGGGTTTATGCAATCAATACTCTCAGCATTAAGAGTGTAACCTGTGGCAACTCAATAAATCACCCACATCTTGGTCAAGGCAGTGACCTCAACCAGCCACACGACTGCCAAGCGGTCTAGCCAGAAAACGACCGGCCAACAGGAACCACCACAATTTACGGACAAGGAACCGTTGGTCATGAGTAAAGAACTAAGAGAGCTAAAGAATACTTAGCAGCTGAAGGACACGTCAGCTAGGTATACTAAGTAGCTCAGGAATAGATAGAGAGTTATGAGTCATGACGACTCAGATTTCATTACTGGACTTGGCATGAGTTGGGTATAGGTCACTCTGAGGAAAGAATACCTCAAGTGGTATGAGTTGCCCGTTGGCAGGAGGCCAAGAGATCAGCGAAGAGGTAGCTATAAATATAGCATTAGAGTCTTAGGGAAAACATCTTTCCTTTCTTCTTTACTGAGTATCTTGTTAGTTTAGCAATATAAGTTTCGTACCAAGAATCATCACCCAAGATATCATTAAATATAGTTGCAGCAGAACCATTTCACTATCTCAGTATACGGGACCAATATGCCTGTCCTACAGTCACCCTCAGATTGCCTTACTGTATACTTGAACATCAAGACAAATTAGGAAGACAAGATCTTATCGGAGTCAGATTATCGTAGAAACTTAATACTATTAGAGAAGAACTTAAAACTACAATATTAATTATTAAAAGTAATTTAATTATTACCAGAATAACAGTATTTAATATTAGTATCTCATTAGTAGTTTTATATTCTAGCCTAATAGCAGCAGCTTTATCACTATTGTTATATAATGCCATAACAAGAGTATTTAGACACAAAGCAAAATTATGAAACTTACATGTACACAACATATTATTTCTATAAAAATGTGTTTAAAAGTTCCAAAAATGATATACTATGAAGTAAGCTTAATTACTAGAGTCGAAATGCTTAGAATGCATAAAGTGTCACAGACATCCCGAGTCTCATCAGAAACGCCACAGACACAGGAGTGGCACTAGAACCATTGGACCGGATCACTAGCCCATGGGACATGGATGGCTCAAACGGCTCGGCAAGAATGAACCAAATACGAGAATAAGTGGCACTTGCCGGAGGGACGTGGGGACCAGAACAGGGGTTCGCGCAATCAGCGCTCTCAGCACTGAGAGCATGACCTACAACAACTTAATAAATTACCCACATCCCTGTTAAGGCAACGATCTCAGCCAGCCACACTACTGCCAAGAAGTCTAGCTAGGAAGCAACCAGCTAACGAGAACCACCATGACCTATGAACAAGGAATTATTGGTTGTGGATGAAGGACCAGGAGAGCTGAAGAATACTTGGCAGCTGAAGAACATATCAGCTCGGTGTAGTAGGCAGCTTGGGTATGGATAGAGAGTTGTGAGTCACGATAACTCAGGTTTCATTATTGGACTCGGCATGAGTCGGGTGTAAGTCACGTCAAGGAAAGAATACTCCAAATGGTATAAGTTACCCGTTGGCAGGTAGCCAAGAGATCAATGAAGAGGTAGCTATAAATATAGCATAGAAGTTTCAGGGAAAGTGTCTTTCCTTTCCTCTTCACTGAAAGTCTTGTTAGTTTAAGCAATATAAGCTTCATACCAAGAATCATCGCCCAAGATATCTTTTGATATAGTTGCAGTAAAACCATTTCGCTATCCCAGTATATGAGACTAATATACTTGTCTCACAGTTACTCAAGAACGTCACGCTGTGTACCTGAACACCAAGACAAACTAGAAGACAAGATCTCATCAGAGTCAAATCGTCACATAAAGCTAAAACAAGTTTATATGTCACTGGAGAAGAATACAACCACCATCCTAACATAGCCACATATACTATCCAAAAAGCTCTTAAATATGATTACTACAAATTAGCAATGTAAGACAGACCCAGAAAAATAACTAAATTGCAGAATAAAAAGCTGCAAAAATTAACTATTTCTAGAGCAAAAAAGCAACAAGTTTTTCTAAGAAAATTACATACAAACTTAATACCAGAAGTATCATAATGTAGAGTGTAGTATCATCTAGAAGAAGTTAATATTCAGAAATGAAAAGTTATTAGTCAGCCATTTTTAAAGCCTAAACATAAAGCAAATCGACTTGCTTAGGCTTTACAATATGAAGAAATGGACGGAAACAATTAAGATGACATTATATAGAGTGATAAAATGCCAGTACACAAGCAAGACAGAAAAGACAATGTTTGAGTATTTTGTACAATACAAGAGAAATGTGATCAAGACTGCATTAAGTCAATTGCATAAGATGTACGCATTACAGTAATGTTTTGAAAGTGCTATGTAGGTGGACAGCAAAGTGGCCTAACAGTTCTAAAGCCAAATAAGGAGTGAATTAGCAAGAAAAGTATTACAGGGTTAATTATCTTAGAGAACACCTATTAGAAATTACTTTCAAAAATGCTTAATAAATTTCCTGCCTATGTATTTATGCAAGACAATGCCAAAACCTATACTTTGGGAGCCACTATAGACTAGCTAAAATCCAAAGATTATATAGTGATGAAATAACTATCTTATTTACTAAATCTTAACCCCATCGAAATGGTATAGAAGAAATTAAAGAACTTAATCTTTAAGAATTATTCAAAACTACAGGCTATGATGGTTAGAATAGAAAATGTAAAAAAATACAATTATTGAGGTGGTTATTGAAGTCTGGGAGTTTCTAAAACATGAATTCTTCTTCAATCTTATTACTACTATGCCTTGAAAAGTAAAAGTGATTATTAAGGCAAATGGTAGCTATACAAAATACTAAATTGTTGAGTGTCTAAACACTTTTATCACATTATTATATATATTAATACTTTCTAAATCAGTTAACTTATTATCACAGTTATTAAAATAACCCTATTACCAAAAGCAGTAAGGCTAGCCACAGCTTTAGACTAGCAATTACTTATAATAACTATTAGCTATGAAGGTGATAACAAACAAGCTGGCAATCGCTGCCAAAGGCATTTATAATCCCCTTAAGGTTTGACTAGTAGACCTTATCAATTAAAAACCCTTTATATATAATACTAAATTTATCGTCAAGAACTCTATCATCTAATAATAACTACTATTTATTGTATATACTATTAGCAGTTAACCTTAGACTCTTAATGTATACTAGCAATTAATTGAACTACCCAGCAACCTGATTTCCCACTATTAGTACTTTCAATTAAGCTGCCAACAAAGTTCTAGTATCTGCAGTAACCATCACATATACTTACAATCATACTTATCGTTATTAGCTAGTTAATTAGCAATAAAAGCAGTCATAGCTATCATAGTACCAAAGTCAAACTCTCTTTCAGAAATTATAATTAATATATGGAGGATGAAGGATCAAAGTGGAATAATATCAAACAATGTAGCTAAACTCAAAAACTGAATCAAGAGAATTATTAAAGTTAATAAAGCTATCAAATATATATATATTATAGGTATTTAACAATGAAAACTCAATGTGAAAATACTTATTAAAACTAAAAAGCAAGTAGCAAAACTATGTATAAATGACATATGGACTAACTAGTTATTTGAAGACATTAGGATTAGAAAGAGAAATAGTACTTTATAAAAATCAATAACATGGCCAAATGTATTATAGTTAAAAAAAATAAACGTACTATTAAGGATGAGTTTATCTAAGCTTTTTGCAAGGAAAATAGGGTTATAGAAGTTATGAAAGAATTTTGATTATTTAAGGATAACAAGCTAACAAGATTGATAGTAATCTACTTAACAAATAGAGGGAAAGCATAATAATTGGTTAGTAAAAATCAGAAATTAAATTGTATTTATCTATAAATATTAAAAGATAACTAGACTTATTTAATACTATATTTGTAATAGGTATAGCTACTACTAGTTAAAATATATACATAATACTACTTATAATAAGTATTTCAGAGAATATTAAATAGATATATATATAGTATCAGAAAAGAAATACTTAGTGTATGTAAAGGCTTATTGTTATAAATATTTTAAAATTTACTAGGATAATACTATAGATATGGAAATAGCATTGAATATCATTAGATCAAATTGTAGTTCTATAGAATTAAAGACAACACATATAGTTCAGTAAGAATAAACTGAATACAAAGATAGATAGCACTTATCAAAGGCAAGTAAAGGTTAAAGTGAGACTTATGCAATCAGCACTCTCAGTGCTGAGGATATAATCTATGGCAATTCAATAAATTACCTATACCTTAGTTAGGGCAATAATTTCAGCTAACTATATAGATATTAAGTAACTTAATTAGAAAATAATCAACCATGTAGGGATTTTACAGACTATAGAACCTGGAACTGTTAAATGTAGACAAAGGACTAAGGAAGCTGAAAAACACTTGGCAGCTAAAGGACATATTAGCTGGATATAGTGAGTAGCTTGAGAACAGGTAGAAAGTTATAAGTTACAATAACTTTGATTCTATTATTGAACTTAGTATGAGTAATATTATGAGTCATATTAAGAGATATATACACCAAATAGTATAAGTTGCCTATTAGTAAGTAGCTAAGAGATTAGTGAAGAGGTAACTATAAATACTGTATTTGGATCTTAGGGAAAGTATTTTTCCTTTCCTCTTCATTGAATGTTTTGTTAATTTAGCAATTAAAGCTTTATATCAAGAATGTTATGAACATTTCAAGTCTTAAGCTGCAGGACACTATAGGTATGGAAGTGGTACAAGAACTATTAGACTGGATTATAAATAAATTTCTATTGAGTATGACTTATGGCTGAAAAAGCTAGTTACTGAATATAAATAATGATGAGACTTCCCAAAGTGTAGAGCCTAAAGTGGTAGTATACAGTAACTGAAAAATATAGAACAATACTCTGGTTAGATAGTCTTTGCTTAGTAGACTTAGCCAGCTACTATAATATTAAAAGAGCTATATAAGAAGCAACTAATGAACTATGAAGACTCCTAGTCAAGAATTAGCTAGAAGTGACTCAAGGGAGAATCTGACAGATCTTTGGCCAACTGAGATAGTTGAGGAACACATTAGTTAAAAGTGGTAAATTGTGCAGTAATTGTATATAGGTAAGAAAGATATTGTAACGATAAAGGCTTTGGGTACTATAAGGTAAGCAATACTGACATACATTACATGGACTTGGAAGCTTCAGATAACTTAATTTGTAAACAGGGTCTTCTTATTGCCAAGAATTAAAGTCATTTCTCAATTAGAATTCAATGAGGTAGCATGCGATTATATCTTTCAATATCTTGGACGATAAAACTTGGATTACTAAGTAATAAAGTTCCAAATAATATGTTTGATGAAGAGAAAAGAAAAGCACTTTCTGTTACTCTCCAAGTGCTCTTTATAATAGCTCTTCATCGAGTTACTGATCACTTGCCATCGAGTGATTGCATACCACATTACCATTATGCTAAAGTATGACTTATAATCTAATTTCTAATTAAAAAGACCTAAGTTACTATGTGACCTATTCTCTTCTTACTCATGTGTAATCATTACATAATCTACTACTCTTAGCTGATGTATTCTTCAGCTTTCTCAGCTAGTCAGGGATCTGTTAACTTAACTCCTAAGTCGCTTCTAGCTAGTTCCCAGTTAGAAGCCTTTGTGGTTCATTGGTAGTTATTCGTATAGCTCTTTTGGCACTATGGTGGCTAGCTAAGTCTACTAAGTGAAGACTGTCTAACCAGGATATTGTCTTATGTTTTTCAGTTGCCATGCATATTGTATTACCATTTTGAGCTCATATCTCAACAAGTTCCATTGCTGCTTGTATTCAGTATTCAGCTCTCTCAGCTATATGCTATGTCTAATAAAGCTCTATTCACAATCTGATTCAATAGTTTCTATATTACTTCCATGTCTGTGACATTCTACGACTAGAAGCCTAAGATATCTGTAATAGATATAAGTTATATAGTAATTCAGATTTCCTTATTTGAAATTTAAGTTGTGAGTCATACTTTAGCATGATTGTAATATAACGTGTGATTACCCGATGGCAGATAATTAGTAACTCAATAAAGAACAACTATAAAGAGTATTTAGAGAGCAAGGGAAAGTACTTTCCTCTTCTCTTCATTAAATATATTATTTGAAAGTTTATTACTTGGTAACCAAGTTTTATTGTCTAAGATATTGAAAGATATAATTATATATTGCCTCATTAAATCCTAGCTAGGAAGTAATTCTGGTCCTCAACAATGAGAAGACCCCATTTACAAATTAAGTTATCTAAAATACTTAAGTTTAAGTAGTACATACTAGTATCATCTATTTCTTGATATCTTAAGCATTCATTGCTACAAAGAATCATTGCCTAAAATATTCTTTAATATAGTTACAGCAGAACCATTTTGCTATTTTAGTATATGGGACTAATATAATTGTTCTACAGTTATCTTATAAATATTTTGCCACTTATCTGAACTTTCAAGATAAATTAGAAAATAAAACTCTATTGAAATTAAATTGTCACACTTATATAGTTATTAACTCAATATGCTTAATTTACAAAAAAGAGAAAGTAAATGTAAATAGGGTAAATAGAATTCCAGAGTTACAAGTACACATACTTGTTTTGTATAAATAATACATTTAACATACTACAAACAAACTTAACTAGAAGAAAAGAAGTATAGTTTAGCATGCTTAACAATACAGTAATACAAAACTTCAAATTATTACTAATAATAAAATTAAGTATTATAATATGACAATTTAACTCTGATAAATTCTTGTCTCCTAATTTGTTTTAAGGATTTAGGTATATAGCAAGACATTCAAAGAGTAACTGTGAGACAGTTATGTTGGTCCCGTATACTGTAATAGTAAAATAGTTCTACTGTAACTATATCAAAAGATATTTTGAGATGATGGTTCTTGTTACAAAGCTTTAATTGCTAAACTAACAAGATACTCAGTAAAGAGGGAAGAAAAGATGCTTTCCCTAAAATTCCAATACAGTATTTATATATTATAAATATCTTAAGCTCTGGGCTGTAAGATACTATAGATACAGGAGTAGTGTAGGAACTATTAGATCAGATCATGAACAAAGCTCTATTAAGCCTGATATACAGCTGAGAGAATGGACTACTAAATATGAACAGCAATAGGACTTGTTAGGGTATGGAACCCATAATAGTAGTATGCAGGCTGTCAAGTCTGCACATAGTATGCTACATACAGCAACTGAAAAATATAAGACAATACCCCAGTCAAGCAGCCTTCACTTAATGAACTTAGTCAGCCACCACAATATCAAGAGAGTTATATAAGAAGTAACCGACAAACTATAAAGACTTTTAGCCAGGGACTGGCTAGAAGTAATTCAGGAAATTGAGCTAATAGATCCTTGACCAGCTGAAATAGTTGAAGAATATATCAGCTAGGAGTAGTAAGTCATATAGCAATTATATACAAGTAAGAAGAGTATAAGTCATACAGTAACTCAAGTCTTCTTAATTAGAATTTAGGTTGTGAGTCATACCTTGATATAACAGTAATATGGTATGTAATTACCCGATGGCAGTGTGATGATCTGACTCCGATGAGGTCTTGTCTCCTAATTTGTCTTGGTGTTCAGGTATACAGCGTGACGTTCTTTGGGTAACTGTGAGACAAGTATGTTAGTCTCATATACTGGGATAGCAAAACGGTCCTACTGCAACTTATATCAAAAGATATCTTGGGCGATGATTCTTGGTACAAAGCTTATATTACTAAACTAACAAGACTTTCAGTAAAGAGGAAAGGAAAGATGCTTTCCCTGAGATTCCAATACTATATTTATAGCTGCCTCTTCACTGATCTCTTGGCCACCTGCCAACAGGTGACTCATACTATTTGAGGTGCTTTTTCCTCGGCGTGACTCATATCCAACTCATGCCGAGTCTACTAATGAAACCCAAGTCATCGTGACTCATACTCTCCATCCATACCTGAGCTGCCCACTACACCTGGCTGACATGTTCTTCAGCTGCCAAGTGTTTCTCGGCTTTCCTGGTCCGTCGCCCACAACCAACCATTTCTCGTCCGTAGGTCGTGGTGGTTCCTGTTGGTTGGTCGTTTCCTGGCTAAACTTCTTGGCAGCACTGTGACTAGCTGAGGTCGTTGCCTTGACAGGGGTATGAGTGATTTCTGAGCTGCCACGGGCTGCGCTCTCAGCGCTGAGGGCGCTGATTGCGTGAACCCCTGTTTCAGCCCCCACATTTCTACGGCAAGTGCCACTCGTCCTCATATTCGGTTCATTCTTGCCAAGCTGTCCATGCCATCTGTGTCCCATAGGCCTGCAATCCAGTCTAATGGTTCCAATGTCACTCTCATGTCTATGGCATTCCTGATGAGGCTCGGGATGTCCATGACAGGCAGATGATTAGTAACTTGATGAAAAGCTGCTATAGAGAGTACTTAGAAAGCAACAGAAAGTATTTTTCTTTTCTCTTCATTAAACACATTATTTGAAAGTTTGTTACTTAGCAATTAAATTTTATTGTCCAAAATATCAAAAGATATAATTATATGCCACTCTGTTGAATTTCAGCTAGGAAGTGATTTTGGTCCCTAGTAACAAGAAAACCCTGTTCACAAATCAAGTTACCTAAAGCACTTAAGTTTAAGTAATGTATGCTAGTATCATCTATTTCACAATATTCAAAGCCTTTACTACTACATTATAATTGCTTTTTCAATGATTTCTTAACCACCTGCTAATAAACAACTTATACCACTTAGTATATATACTTCTTTATATAACTCACAACACAACTTATGCTAAGTCCAATAATAAAACCTGAGTCATCATAACTCATATCTCTCTATCTATTCTTGAGCTGCCTACCACATCTAGCTAATATATCTTTTAGATGCTAAGTATTTCTCAGCTTCTTTGGTTCTTCATTCATATCTAATAATTCTAGATCCTATAGTCTGTGAAGTTTCTATATAGTTGATCACTTTCTGATTAAGTGTTCTTGGCATTAGTGTAGCCAGCTGAAGTTATTGTTTTGATTAAGATGTAGGTAATTTATCAAGTTGCTGTAAGCTACACTCCTAGTACTGAAAGTACTAATTGCATAAGCCTTACTTTAGCCTCCACTTTACCTCTGGCAAGTACTGACTATTCTTATATTTGGTTCATCCTTGCCAAGCTATATATATTATCCTCAATCCTGTAGAACTGCAATTCAAGTTAATAGTAATTAATATTACTTCTATATCCATGATGTTATTCTGACCAGACTTAGGATATTTGTAATATATAGATATTAATGGTAAATTAGTGATGCATTAACATATGCATTAGACTATTGTCAGATCAACTTTTATAAAGAAAAACTTAATCATCCATTCATTTATATCTTTCATTTATATTAGCAAAAAAGCACAATTCAGATAAATTAGTATTCTCTCCCTGAATATTATGATGGGGCTCTTCCAGACAATAATACTGAAGATCTTAATAGTTTCAGTATATGTTTCAAGGAATCTATTAGCTTCAAACAAGAAAAATTCTAAACAGCTCATTTAGAGACCTCAATTAATCACTGCAGTATAGGGGGAGACAAGAGCAAAATAAGGTGTGAAAATATAATTATCCATAGTAAGAAACTTTAATAGGTATAACTAATTATAGAGGGGATAATGCAGTCGCCATATCAAAATATTATAGAGAAGGTATACTTATTCTGAAATGGATAGAAGATCTAGAAATAAAAAGTATTCTTTCAAGGAGTATTAAGATATTCAGGATTGACCTCTATAAAACAAATATTAACTTAGTACTAGTATTAGATAGGCTTTTCCAGAGAATACTGAAATGCCAAATCTATAAAGAAGAATATAACTCAGATTACAGTGCAATAACAATAATATTTAGTGACAAGAGTCTTGTAGCCCCAAAACTCACAAAACTCAATTTTCAGAAAACAAAGTGAGATAAGGTATAGACTGACTGTTATATATATCTTGAGCCTTAAGCCACAGAATGTCATAGACACAGGTATGGTGTAGGGACCATTGGATTAGATTGTGAACAGGGCCTATTGGGTAGCTACCATGCCATGTATTTTCAAAATATTGTGTTGGAGTTGTTGGGGTGGCAACCCCTTGCCACCTCAGCCCCTGAGTCATAGTGGCGATGTGGTGGCGAACCCACTCAACATAGTGGCGAGGCCACACAACCAGAATTGCCATATGTAGTATATAGAGGCTAGCGATGGCCATAGTCTAGAATACATATTAAGCGTCTCCTAGCGATCCTTTTTACAACATATCGCACCTGTTCAAATGCCTTATTCCACTATGCACGATACTGTACCAGATTTTAATAGAAAGTCCTTGTCAGCTGTGGAAGTTATTGCCTTCACTAAATTCAGGACTTTCGCGTTTTCGCACTGAAATTTGACGTCTCGTTTCTAGATTAAAGCATCCGGAAGGGGCCGCAGCATCCTTCTCCTCCTCCTCGTCGCTTCCTCTGGACGTGTACGAAGCGCATTATGAGAAATTACTAGCATGGCACAGCTATACCTTTGTCTATTTTTGGAGAAAGCTATTTCTGCAGGAACCTTTTCTGGAGGAGCTGTTTCCAGGGGAGTCATTTCTGGCTCCTCGGTGGTGGCTAAAGCAGCCGGAGCAACAGAGTAGAGCCGTTTTCGAGGGAGCCATTTTTGGCGTCTCCTGCTCCTCGATGGTGGCTAGAGAGTGAAGACGCCTAGAGCGTGAAGAGGTAGGGTAAGTCTTACCTCCTCTAGCCGCCAGATTAGTGCGGTTAGAGCGTAGAAATGGCTGGTGCATTTGGTAGGCTGGGGTAGGGGGCTCTCTGGAGTGGCTGAGGGATCCCGTAGGCTAGGGCGTGGAGGCGGCTGTAGCATGGAGATGGTTAAAGCAGAGAAGGGCTGGAGTACGCGAGCAGCCAAAACACGGATGCAACTGCAACATTCTAGAGGCTAGAGGGAATAGGCGGCTTGCTTGCTACAGATTGGTAAAGCTTGGCTCATCCTCCTCGTATTCTAGCTTCCTTCATGTCTATTTCGCACGTTTAATTGACAGCTTTCCATGGAACCTTAAGACTAACATGATAAATTTCAAAACTTTTCATTCCCTACTTGCTAAAAGGAGTACCATTCAGGCATAAACTTCTCTCCACAAGCAGATTCAGTGTGCTTGGCCTTGCAATAACTTATCCCCACATTCCCTGTGGTGCAAATTCAGACTGTTCAGTCGCTCAAGCCAGACCTTTGCGCCCGATTCTCAAGGCCAGCCGCCCGGCTATTGCAGCCGTGGGACTAGATATGTGCAGCTCCGACAGTCCAGCCACATATCCCCAAGTGGTCACTTCCCAATCTTGATATTTCCAATAAACACAACGAGCACAGCCCCATAACTACCTCCACAGAATTTTAGTCAGAATCCAGTCACGGTCGCGAGAGTAGGTCGATAGGTAGACTCACGCTGCAGATGCGCCTAGAATTTCATGGCGTTTGGCCCTAGTGAAGGCGGAAAGAATGGCGGAAAACACGAGGGTAAACACCATTAGTACGCCAATGGCGAGGGCTGGCACTTTTTCAGAAGGTGCGTCCATGCTTAGCCTGAAGAGAGTGTAGGTCGGTATGACGGGAAGAACCAAGATCATCACCGTGATAAGAGCAGCGACGAAAGCTTCCACACGATTTTTAGCATAGTAAATGACCCTACCGTCGTCTGTTTTCGCTCGTGTCTCCTACACAAATTCAGTGTTGATAGGCCAGGCGCTCAGAGCCTGAAAATATCGGTAAAGAGGGGGCGAATAATGCTTACCTTGGAGCAAGACCCACTCTATAAATTCGCAATGCAATCTCTTCAGCAAACGTTCAACCGCGAAATCTAGCCACGCGCCGTCTCTGCCCGGCCTCAGGGTTACGAAGTCCTCTTTTTTGCAGATGAAGAGAGCCTCTCGACGGACCAGCGGTTTGGTGTTGTCCATGTAAATCTCAACACTCTCGTAGTCGCGATCAGCTGGACGGTTGAATGACACAAGCCTTTGAGCTTTTACTAAAAGCTTATCTACGCGGATATTAAGCCACACCATGCTCGAGCGATAAACATGGGTTGTTCTAACCGTATTCATTTAACTTCTTCTCGATTTGCTCCAGAATATCTTTTCTTGTGGGCCCTTGGCCCTCCAGAGGAACTGTTTTGTCGTCCTGAACCCGGCATTTCAAGCTTATCTGCCCAGTTTCGGTCTTCCCATCCTCCTCATCCATCGCTTCTAATTTGGTTTCCAGTTCCCGCAACTCATCTTGCTTGTGTAACAAGACGCGTGCGTGTAGGAAGCCAAACCGGCGATAGATCATGAAGTTGTCGTCGCTGTCCAGGAACGCTGCCAGTCGGGGATATCCCTCAGGGCAGTCTTCAACTAATCCGCAAATGTATTAGCACATTTTATCTTTGGAAACTAGAATTGCTCAACTTACGCTTCCGGATAGTGATCTGGCTCTTTGGATTACCACCTCCGCTGCTGGCCTCGAGATTTTTGAGCTGGGTGGAACTGGGATTCCCACTGTCGCCGCTTTCACTGCGTCGCGCATTGAAAAAACCCCCCTTCCACGCAGACCAATGTTTATATTTGAGTAGTCCTAGAGCCGATATTTGAGCCACAACTCCCTCCAATGACTTTCTCTCGAACGGGATTTAAAATGCCTACAAACCGGAACCAATTGACGGGAAAGAACCCTGCTTCTGGCAAAAAATTTCATTCATGTCTGAATCCGTGGTCCTAGTGTGGGTTGGACAAGTCGGGTCCGGTGCCTGACCCTTTTCCATTGTACTTTCGATATCGCGAGGGGGCATGACGAACTCAGCCTCAAAGCAATTCGGGCAAAAATTGCTTAACTGATTCGCTCCTGGACAGTTGCGGGCAGTTCGGAATTTGGGCGGTTCCGCACCTTCAATTCCACCTCTTTATAGTGGAATGTGAGGCAAGAGAGCATGCTGCGGTTCTGAGCCTCGTCAGGTTTAGCGGAGCCTCCTACACCCAGATGAATATCTAGATTGCTTTCTTTTGTGAGGATTTTAGGCGTGGCAGCGTCAAGACTAGCAAAGCGGTTAGGCGCGACCCAGGCTGGACGGTAATCTATTGATGGTAACAAGATAATTGGTCGACTTCGCATGACATACAGGGCGACAATTCCAAGGCCAACTAGCATTGAAATCGTGGAAACGTCTCATCGCTTGACCGCCTCCCTCACTGCGCCAATTCGCCACACCTTTGCATGCAACTGCCTAATCTCAGGCAATCATTGATCGATTTTGCGGGCCTTAGGCCCTCAAGTTGCCAATTCTAATACGTCCTCTTCCACAAGCTTGCCGTTAAGGTACACATTTCCGTCAGAATCTCGCAGTTCATAAGTCCAAATCCCACAGGTGTTTTCTTCCTTCCTGATAACTGTCATTAAAAAGCGGCCCATATCAGTCCTGAGCCACACCTTGCTGCCCACAGCGAACTCTGGGGTAAACTGCTTAAGACTTGTCAGAGCATCATTGCGGCCTGTGGCACTGAGACATAGGTCGTACACGAGCTTGTGCGCGACGTATGGCGAACGCGCGATTGTCATCTGGCTGTGTAGGGCGTAAGTAGCCTGTCAGCCTACTGGTAAACACGGAGCGGAGGCCGGCAAGAAACTCACATTATCACCCATCGTTGCCTCAGCTTTCCTTAAGCCCGTTTGCGTGGTCTTTGAATGTGAAAGTTGCCCCACAATTGTAGTCGCATTCCAGAATCAGAATCAACTCGAAGGTGTTCAGGAATCTATGCGGTGGGTGCACAAAATCCCCGTCCATTCCCCTTCTATATTCCACAGACAATGGGCGTGTGGCAGCCTTCAACGCATTTGAGGCTCTACAGAGATGTGGGAATTTTGTCTGCTCAGCCATTAATCTTCTGGGCGGGGTGGCACGGCATTGGCTTTCGCAAAAACAAAGCAACGCTCTCGGCTGATTTGCGAACGACGTCTGCTGGGTAGCAAAAACAGCCGAAGCCACAAGCAATAGTAGATGCCTGCATGCAGAGCATATCCAGAAAGCGGGGCATTTGAGCAAAAGTCTGGACCAGTCGGGGATTTTGTTCCATTTTAGGATCGAGAAGACCGTAGCAAGAGGTTGAGCCAATGTGTCAAGACTCTATAGGGCAAGCGCAGGTGCGTGTCTAGTCGAGTAGAATGGAGCTGCGTCTCGAACATCCCAGTCCATATGCCTCGGTGGGCTGAGATCTCTACCGGCAAGGGAGCAGCCAGTGGCGTCTGGCTGGCGGGCCCATCTCTGCATCACTTGGCGCCTCTGGCGAGCATGTACTGGTTAGAGATTCCCAGTAGTTCCACGCAGTTGTTGGTGAAACTCTGGCAGCAGATAGTTATGACGGAACGTTTTTCGTTCCCTTATTCGCACGGAACTCCAGGAGCTGTCCGATAGATCTTCCTGTTTTTGGCTTTGCGCCCGGGAAGTGATTCAGTCAATTCATTCAGTAACCTAATACAGTCAACGAGGAAAGTCTTGAAGCCCAAACGGAATCCCCGAGTCCATAGTTGGAATAGAAGGGCAGTTTCCTTGCCCGCTTCTGTGGCACTCACGCACTGGAAGTCGGTCGGGACAACCTGATAATGGAATACGAAAAAGCCAAACGCCGAGCGCCACGTATAAGACAATAGAATTCGCCGCATAACACCAAAGATAGAAGTAGGAAAGATAAATGCTGGATGGGAGATCACTCTCCTCTTTTCATCCTCCGGCGCTGAGCTCTAGTCCAAGAAACATGCACGCAAAAGCTCCTATCAGGCCACAACGACAATGTATGACCAGACTCCATGATAGCGACTGATGTGACTCATTACTAGGCTGTATTCATACTTAACACTTTGATTCTATCTCTTCATTAACAATAATGGGAAACATTGACGTTTATGGTTCGTCATTCAGTTCACCGCTAAGCCTGCGCTTCTTCCTCGTCTCACAAGAAATCACTTCTTCTGCTTTCCGATCCCCTCTTTTCAGAGAACTGCCGCTTTGTGAGGTGTGTCCAATCTCTGCCCGCTCACATTCCTGAGGTTCCCATAGCTGCGTAGTAGGAGAAGGAAACAACCAAGGGGTTCGGCTACCATTCGTGTCTGGAGAAGTTGCAGGGGGCAGTACGCTCGGCAGTGAACCGTTCGAGGCATGCCTAGCTCTCCAGCGTTCGCCGCCCTTCCGGAATTTCGACGCTGCGAGCTTTATTACGTCTGGGGAGCGTAGGCCACCCCAACCGATGCGACAGGCGGATAGATCATGGTTGTTTATTAGCGAGCCTAGCACATGAGCAAGGTTGACAATCTCCTTGTCGTCAGGCTTATCATCGAAGCCGAAGTGCAGTTCCAGATGATGCGGATTCAGGGGCTGGGCGTCAGCATTGCTACTGGGACATCTTGTGTTTTGAGGCGAGTTGGTATCATCGTCTTTGGATATCGCCGAGAGCACAATACGCACGTATGACGTTGCGTTCCGTTCGGCGAGGATGGGAACTTGCTTTTTCGGAAATTTAGGAGCATCGCTAATCTCCCGGACTAGTTCTGCTGTCGTGAAGGTCGTACGTTCCTTTGCCAGTTTCTCTAATGCCCACATTAGAGCAGTTGTAAAGGAACTCTCCCCTGGGACCTTTGTGAGAGCCCCGGCGGAGGTGGCTCCAATGAACTCGGATGACCTGGGAAGCAAATTTAGGCGCCGGTTGCGTCCAAGGTCACCTGCGTAGCAGCAGTCAAATATGATCAGGACGTCGGCTTTTGTATCTGCTATGTTACTCTCGGCAACATTCCAGATAACCTCGTTCAGTTCAGTGTCATTTTGGTTTGGGCAGCGCTTTCTGTATTCCAGTCAGCACTCCCCAAAGCAGTATTTGATGGACCAATTTGATACACTGCGGAGTCTAGCTTACCCTGCAAGTTTCAACTGGCCTGGTTGGCCTGGTATGCCGTGACCAGCGTAGTATACAATCAGTAGAGTATTATCTCCATCCTCTTCATAAACCCAACTTGATATGTACTTGTTGACTTGCACTTGGGCCTTCCGTTCCTTGTTTATCCGTTCGCTTTTCGTTCGATAGTTATAAGTATTTTTAAAGACAGCCTCGAGTCTGTCAACCTATTGAAGGTTAGGTCTTGCTGTGTCAAAGGCTATGTATGACAAGATGGGAAAGCCATACCTCTTCTTTAGTACCGAGGTCATCCAATTCTTCATCCCAGGATATAAGGATAACCGAAACTCGTTGGTAGCCGGATGGATTTTTGTAGGCCGATTCCATGCTTTCATTCCACAGACGCTGTAGACGAGAATTTTCCAGTTCTTCCTCACCTTTGTACTCAACCATCGATTGGACATTGGCCTGGGCCATCGCTGGCTCGTTTATTGCCGACCTTGCAGCACTTTTAGCTGCCCCGGTAGACAGAGGAAATGCCATTCTAAGTAAAAGTTGACAGCGCAAAAATAAGGCAGGAACACAGCGCAGCGAGTTCTCGTATGAGGAGTCGCGTCTCTTGAACGGGGCGGCAGTAGACAGACTCCTACAGATCAAGGCTTAAAAACAAGTGAGAAGTCTTAGTGAGGCGACCGATACACTCTTTGCAGAAGGTTAACGTAGGTCAGTCGGGCGGTCTGAAGGTTCTCGTAGATTGAACGAAAATAATTCGTGAGAGGACGCGGCACTACAGCCTCTTTATATCCTTTGCGAAAGTGTGGGTACGATAGGTTATACCAACACCCATCATGATGGCGCGAAGTTATGAGCATGGTAGTTCCCATCAACCTCGCACACCGGCCGGCAAGGCGTTCTTCGCAAGGAGTACGCACGAAGTCTGCTGAATATGGCTTCCTCATTGCTCGGATCTTCGGCGAACGGCTCAGCTCAACTCTATCCTGAATAAGTGCGAGAGCCTGAGGGCTACCTTGGCGTAAAAGGCGAGGCTATATTTTCTGCGAGCAGTTTAGATAGATCTTAGCCATGCCGAATCTAGGATGTGCCAGGAAGTTCCAAGACAAATCAAGCCCAGTCGCTACTCGGACTGATATTTCCTGTCGGCAGTTAGACTCACAGCTTAGCTCCCAGCGCTCTGCCTTATTGAGCAGATGGTCGAAGTGATTCTGCCTCGCTTCGACTCTTTGAGAATTGCTGCTTATCTAGAGGTGCTGCCTCACCACGAAAGGAGTTAGAATGTGAGTTGAGGGCGATACGAGGAACATGCAGTCAAGCGGGTAAAGCGAAGCCGCAGTGCCCTCTAACCCGCCCACATAAGCCAAGAGAAAAAGAAATAAAATGCCACTCACAACGCTCTTTTTTACCGACAGTCCTCTACATACATATCTGCAATCCCTCCGTCTATTCTCCACATCCAGGTAATCTGTGCTCAATAAGGCTGCAATTGGGTGAGAATGCAGTCGGCCAGATGGCGGTCATAGTTCTAAGCCCCCTTGCTCATCAATAGTTCGCCGTGCCCTCCCTCAGAGACCAGGAGATGCCAGCAGCGGAGATACGGGCCATCTTCCGTGGCACTGCCCTAACTGCCCGTCTAGGCTCTGAAACAGCACTGAGTATACTCAGTGCAGTTGCCGGTGCGCTAGGAAATCCTAAGTACTTTTGGAGCGCTGTATTGTCCGTTTTGTTGTCATGACGTCACACATCTCTGTCAATGTGATCTTGTAGTTGTCAGGTCAAAGTATTGCTGGCGTGGTAAATCAGGTAGCCTACATACTGCGCTTTGGGTGGGGTGCCCCGGCTACAAGTTCCAGCACTTGTCCAGCTGCACCATACTTGATTGCCACATGGAAGAAACGCACTTGTATCATACAACGTTCTGTTAAACTTACTTCTCATCATGCTCTAATATCTACAAGCGACTACCCAACGAAAATCTAGAATCGAGGAAGGCTAGGAGGGCTTCAGTTTAGGGCTTAATGCCAGGCTCATGGGAGTCTCAAAGGCAGTTAACGGTTTGTGGAGAGGGAGGCCGCTGCCTTCTCGCGCAACTGTTCTGGACGCTAAGCTACGCCGCCCCAATGTGCATCATTTTACATTCTGGTTCAGTTGCGTGACTTTGCGTTGTTGAGCATATCTGCCTACTTACAAAAGCAGAAATGTGCACACTTTCTGAAAACAAATCCCCGCTTCTGCTAGAACTAGATGTTGTCCCATTTTCCTATCCAAGGTCTAAGCAGACATCCAGATAGGGGCAGTGCTTGCACTCCGCCCTTCCCCACCTTCCGCCCACAAGGCTGCCATGCGTGTTGAAGTAATCGTGCCTTTAACATCTTGGCCGCTCAATTTTCCATCAGGACCCAGAGATCATCGTTCAGCTAACTGAGCTAACTCACGGATATACGTCGCCTAGTCCTCATAGACTCT
Source organism: Nothomitra cinnamomea (assembly GCA_022345685.2). Taxonomy (NCBI): domain Eukaryota; kingdom Fungi; phylum Ascomycota; class Geoglossomycetes; genus Nothomitra; species Nothomitra cinnamomea. The sequence continues at coordinate 21,650 of JAJDMX020000054.1, read as the reverse complement.
AGCCCAAGCGTAGTAGCACGAAGCATCGATAATAAGAGTTTAATTCATTATCCAGCTACGTTGTCCTCGTCCTAGCTCGTGCCCTAGCGCGGAGGTTTCGCTGCGTAGCCTCGATGGCAGCCAGCTTGTTTACCCCCCATCTTAACCGTTTCGTCCCACTGGTCGCGCGGGTAAGCCTCGCTCATCAGCTTATCGGTTTGCTCCAAGGCAATATGTCCCACATTCCGGAGTCTCCCCATAATTTTGTTATGGACTGCGGCAGGAAGAGGCTTCGTTTTGATGATTAGTTCGTCGACTGAGCTGAGAGCGCCATAAACGACTCGCTCCGTTGCAACGGGACCAGGAATGCCGCGCATTACTCAAGTAGCCTTCGGCTAGCGTTTGCATTAACTGGCCCATATCTTCCACCTTAAGCTGCAAGGTTGGGTAGGTATATCTATCTAGTGCACTGTGGGGGTTTATTCCCAGCGGCGCTCTCTTGGCAAGCTGCCGGAGCTGAACTTCAACGGGGAGATTAACTGGATTTACAGTGTATCTTTTCACGAAAATGATGACTAAGCCAAATTCGCGCATGAATTGTTAGCCCAAACCATGTGTTCGAATAAAAGAACAAGAATGTAGAAGGGTGGTGTATTGCGCCTTTAACAGACGGCACCGCACTCGGGCGGCCTCAGCAGGGGGCCACGACCAGATCGTCCAGCGGCTGAATCGGCTATACAATCTCAATAATACTGCCAACTACCCCACCCACAACCACGATATTCGATATTTGCATGTGTTATATAAATGTTCTTTCAGTTCCTAAGAGGCACCATCCTCCTTCCTGAGTGTTGGCGTCGGCCCCCTTCTCGACCAGCAGTTGGACGATCTGGTCGTGGCCCCGGGCCGAGGCCGCCTGCAAAGCGGTGCCGTACTTTCCTCCCCGGGTGTTGACGTCGGCCCCTCTCTCGAGCAACCGCTGGACAACTTGGTCGTAGCCCCCTGCCGAGGCCGCCCGCAGTGCGGTACCGTACCATCCTCCTTCTTGAGTGTTGACGTCGGCCCCCTTCTCGAGCAGCTGCTGGACGACCTGGTCGTGACCCCCGGCCGAGGCCGCCTGCAACGCGGTGCCGTACTTTCCTCCCCAGGCGTTGACGTCGGCCCCTTTGTCGAGCAACCGCTGGACGATCTGGTCGTGGCCCTTGCCCGAGGCCGCTTGCAGTGCGGTGCCGTACTGTCCTCCTTCCTGGGCGTTGACATCGGCCCCCTTCTCGAGCAACCGCTGGACGACCTGATCGTGGCCCCGGGCCGAGGCCGCCTGCAGCGCGGTACCGTACTTTCCTGTCCGGGCGTTGGTGTCGGCCCCTTTCTCGAGCAACCACTGGACGACCTGGTCGTGGCCCCCTGCCGAGGCCGCCTGCAGCGCGGTACCGTACTTTCCTCCCCGGGCGTTGACGTCGGCCCCTTTCTCGAGCAACCGCTGGACGACCTGGTCGTGGCCCCCTGCCGAGGCCGCCTGCAGCGCGGTACCGTACGCCCCGTAACCGCAGACGTTGACGTAGGCCCCCTTCTCGAGCAGCCGCTGGACGACCTGGTCGTGGCCCCTGGCCGAGGCCGCCTGCAGCGCGGTGCTGTACGCTCCGCTCCCCCAGGCGTTGACATTAGCCCCCTTCTCGAGCAGCCGCTGGACGATCTGGTCGTAGCCCCAGGCTGAGGCCGCCTGCAACGCGGTGCCGTAATCTCCTCCTTCCCAGGCATTGACGTCGGCCCCCTTTTCGAGCAGCCACTGGACGATCTGATCATGGCCCTCGCCCGAGGCCGCCTGCAGCGCGGTGTTGTACCATCCCCCTCCCGGGGCATTGACGTCAGCCCCCTTCTCGAGCAGCCGCTGGACAACCCGGTCATGGCCCCTAGCTGAGGCCACCTTCAGCGCGTTACTGTTCTTTCTCCCCAAAGCGTTGACGTCGGCCCCCTTCTCGAGCAGCTGCTGGACTATCTGGTCATAGCCCTCAGCCGAGGCCGCCTGTAACGCGTTGCCATAATCTCCTCCCTGGGCGTTGACGTCGGCCCCTTTCTCGAGCAGCCGCTGGACGACCCGGTTGTGGCCCCCGGCCGAGGCCGCCTGCAGTGCGTTTCTGTACACTCCTCCTCCTTGGGCGTCGACGTTGGCCCCCTTCTCGAGCAACCGCTGGACAACCCGGTCATGGCCCCTGGCCGAGGCCGTCAGCAGTGCGCTTCCGTACCATCCTCCTTCCTGGGCGTTGACGTCTGCCCCTTTCTCGAGCAGCCGCCGGACGATCTGGTCGTGGCCCCTGGCCGAGGCCGCATGCAGCGCATTGCCGTACTCTCCTCCCTGGGCGTTAACGTCGGCCCCTGCTTCGAGTAATAGTCTTACCGATTGAACCAAGCCAGCCAGTGAGACAAAGTACAATGGCGAGGCGACTGTATTTAAGGTCCTAGTCCTATCCGGCTTTTCCGATGGCCGATCCGGATCGGAAAGCCGAACCCAGTTGACATAGGCGTCTCTCTTGGACAGAAAAAGCTCCATAATCAATTGATGCATTACCTTCGCATCCTCTCTGGCCGCTTGAGCATGTTGAGTCCAGTACTTCGCTGCATATCTAGCCAGTGGATATTCTTCAGTAGTTTGAGAGGTCAAAGAATTGGGGTATTCGAATTGTAGAAGGTATGCAAGGCAGGTCTCGGCTATAGATACATTGGAAGGTACCTCTCTGATACTGTACCAACTGGCCGGTCCGGCCTGGATCCGCTCTGACAGAAGATACTCCTTAACAGAAAAATGCGCCAGTCTCACCTGTTCTTTGATTTTCTCGCCACGACGACCGTACGTTGCCTCCGCCGTCATATCGATCAGACTAGAGCATATTGTAAGTATGTCTCGCGACTCTGGAAGCCGTCTTTCAGGGTTAAATCGAGGGCTGCCTTCAATATCGACTGCAATCACTTCAACCAGCTCTTCAATTCGAAGCGGCCTAGCAGAGTAAGCCAGCCACTGCAGTATCTTCAGAGCATGTTGGCTGCGTTTTTTGTGAATCTTGCACAGAATTCGAGCATATGTGTCGTCCAGTGTTATTGGCAAAGATGTCAGTGCTTCCCGAAGCTCAGGGAGATTAAGACAGTCTCCCAGTTCGTCGAGCTGACACGCCGCCCATCGAAACCTGATAACGTACATTAGTGCATTGCTCAGAGCCCCCCGAAAAGCCGGAAGGAAGCTTTGGCCTTACATCCCGTCGGCTTTATCCTTCAGGGTTCCTTCGATCTCCTGCTGCACCTCCGGCCTCTTCTGCCACCTTCTCAACTTCCAGTCAGTCTGAAGTCTTTCATGAACATAAGCGTGAATGTCATTATTGACAAGCTCAGTCTGAATGCAGATCCTTTCTCCCTCATTGACTAAAGGTTCAATCCGCTCTTCGATGTCTCTTTCTCTCCGACTCGTAGCTAGTATATGCAACTTTTCAGTCTTCCATTCAACGATCTTCTCAATATCTCCCAGTAATTCCTGCCTTTCTTTACACTCATCAAGAGCATCGAGAATGATAAATACCTCATCGAATTCTTGAACCATTTGTCGTAGAGTCTCCAGAAGAGCGCCGGTTACGGGTTGGCGCTCTCCATTCATACAAGAAGAGAAGAGTGACTCTAACGATCGGGACGTGTTTGCACTTTGTATCGAGAGGTGTGTAATAAGTGAGCGTACCATTTTCTCATGCTGTTGCTTCTCAATATCATTGAAGTCAAAGTAGAAGTACGCCACTGCAAGAGTACAGCCGAGATGACAATGTTGAAGAACATCTTCAACGATCGTAGAGGTCAGAATAGTCTTGCCACATCCGGGGATTCCATGCAGCCAGAGGAACGAGTTTGGGTTCCTCTTCCAATCAGCGAACTGCTTGCTTCCAATAAACCATGTGCCGCTTTTCGCTTGCCGTTTCTTGCGCGCCTCATTATGGTTGATCGACGGATCTGGTGGTGACAGCCATCGGTGGATCTTTTCACGCTGATCATCTGTTTACAAATAAGCTTATATCCTCAAGCAGAAGTGAAGTATAGCAAGTACCTATCCTCATTGACATAAATGACTGGTGTAATTGAGTAAAGTTCCTTTGTACATCTAGTGCGGTTTTGTGCATCGCTTGCGTCATTGTTCTGTTAAAATGCATAAGCAACCACCTAATTCCTCTGACGTTATGAATACCCCAACCCACAAAGCTCCAGAGCACTCGATTTTGTCGAAGAGTTGCTACATAGATAAGATTCCTATTCTCAACATTCTCATCATAGCATCGCTCCGACTAGTAGTAATGATAGTAGGACTCACGCTTGATCCGCTGTTATAGCCAAATTCAATGTGGTCTTAAATCTTCCGATATCCTCAAGGATTTTCTTTGTGTCTCCCTCCTTCAGCGGCCAACCCAATACCTGTATGAGGGCTCTCCTTTTCGATCCGGCCTGGCCGCTCCAGCTTGGCGGAGCTAATTTCTTCTCTAGAGCTTCCAGCCTCACAAGGCACATGGCTAGTGGTCCTACGTCGGGTTCGCAGAGTAACTTCAATGTTGGGAGTTGGGTCCCAACGACTGGATCTACACTTTCCGCTTTCGCAAGCTGTTCAAGAGCTTCGAGGACATTTCGAAGACTCTTCACTTCCTCAATGACTTTCGGTAATTCCCAAGAGGAATGCTTAAGGGCTGCACTGTAGTCATAACAGACGGAAATGACTGCATTGGTAGCTTGGAGCACCGCAATTATACTCGCAGTGATGCTTAATGGATCCATCGATGATATCGATTGAGAGCACGGACGGCAATCCCGTTGCTAACCTCACTTATTGCCAGTAAATTCAGATGTGCTAGCGTCCGCGCATAGAATCTTCGACGGTACATTTGCTCCACATTTCTGTTTCAGCCTCGCTCTCCGGGTCGGCCAGATAGCTACATGTTCGCAAGGCTGAACGTGGAGCTCGGCAATTGGTAAGCGGCGGATGATGGTGGGGTTGGTACCGCGGCCTATACATACCAAACGGCCAGAACGTGAGTTCGACCATCGCTTCCAACCTCCCATTCTTCTTATAGCTTATCAGTGCACAGATTCACGCCATTTAGCAAGATAACAGGTGCCTCTCCCTATGTTTTATTTTCATTTCATACCATTACTTAAAAGATTTATGAGAAAACAAACACAATCTGCCACACCCATCCACATAGTGAGGCCTATCACGTCTAGCATTTTCGCTTAGTCTTTGCGGCCAAGCCCAAGGTTTTCCAGTGCTAGACAGTGGACTGCTTTCGCTTCACAGTACGGAGTAGACATCGGGAATCCTCAAATTATGAAAGTCACCTAAAGGACAGTACTAAGCTGAAAATTTCCAGCACAAGTCTTGGAAGCGCTGTCACTCTTTGCATAACTAGCCTCATACGATAGCCGTGAAAAGTCCAATCTTCGCAGTCATCGCAAGTCTTGGAGGAATGTTCGCAAGGTAAAACATATCTACCGAATTCGCGTTAGTGGGACAGCTAATTAAGCTAAATCACAATGTCAGCCTTAGTAGGTACCCGTACCACCCCCATCAATGTCAGCCTTGTGACGTGCAAAGAGGGTAGCCCTTCTACTGCAACGGACACCGTAGAATAAATGCAGCGCTACAGTCGAAAAAAACTAAGAGACCGTCTGGGCTTTTTCGCTTTTTTATATGTGATTTCTAACCCTGGCCACTTAGAGGGATGTCGTACCAATAGGGCGACCCGACTGCAAATCCCAGACTTTCGCCGAGGATCAAGGCGGTAACAGAGCTTGCGGCAACGTAGGCGATGACAGTACCAGGACATCCATCAATGGATATAAGTTCGCCGGTCCAGATAAAGAGGCTTATCCCTACCGTTCCAGAAAATACGATTTGATGTAGACCTCCACCAGACCTCCTGCCCCACTGAAATACGGGGAAGCTTTGAATATTAAAACCCACATGTCCACATCATGTCCCAAGTTTGCCCTCTCTCCGCAGCCCCTGATAAAACGCTAAAGCTGCCAAAGCCTTAACATACCCGCCCCCCTCCACAATCCACTAAGCTTAACAAGCTTCAACGTAATCTTCTCCCTGTAGTCCTTCAACCCCGTCAACTTGCCCTCCCACCCCTTCAACTGATCCCTCAACACGCGCCTTTGATGCAAAAATTCGGTAGAAACCCATCTAAACCCCCTGCTGACGTGTAGGTAGCAGCCTTCAACTTCTCGTGCTATTATATGCCTACCGAGATGGCTAATACCCATAGTAACCCCATTAAAATGAAGCGAGATTTGTTTGGTCAGGCACCCGCAGCTACCAAAGGGCAAAAGCCGAAGCGAGCGTTCTGCCCCTCCCGATGACGTTGCTTCCGCTTCCGCTTTTGCTCCCTACTTCCGCGCTTCGGCTTCCCCTCCTCCTACTTAAGATGGGCCTCATCGACCTTCCCGTCGAACTCATAGAGCCTATAATTGATTACGCCATTCCGAAAAATTGGAAATATTATTCAGAAGGGCGGTCGATACTCAATCTGAGACTTATCTGCAGTAAGTCATTCATTTTATCGTTCCATTTTGCCGTTTCAGAGCTAAATTCTTCCATCTCTTTCAGAATCGCTGGATCATATCGTTTCGTACTGTGCGTTTCGCAAATTAGACATCAATGCAAAGAATAGGTACGGTACAACCGGGCTGTCCTCGGCAGCTAAGAAGGGGCACGAGACGGTGGTGCGGCTGCTACTAGAGCACAAGGCGGATGCCAACGCGAAGGATAACGGCGGAAGAACGGTGCTGCACTGGGCGGCTGGGAATGGGCACGAGGCGGTAGTGCGGCTGCTGCTAGAGCGCAAGGCCGATGTCAACGTGAGGGGTAAAGGGACGATGAATGGAGAGACGGTGCTGCACTGGGCGGCTTGGAAAGGGCACGAGGCGGTAGTGCGGCTACTACTAGAGCACAAGGCGGATGTCAACGCGAAGGATAACGATAGGGAGACGGTGCTGCACTTCGCGGCTTGGGAAGCCCACGAGGCGATAGTGCGGCTGCTGCTGGAGCACAAGGCGGATGTTAACGCAAAGGCTTGGACTGGAGGGACAGCGCTGTACTGGGCGGCTTGGAAAGGGCATGAGGCGGTAGTGCGGGTGCTGCTAGAACACAGTGCGGATTTCAACGCGATGGATAACTATGGAGAGACGGTGTTGCACTTGGCGGCTTGGAAAGGGCACGAGGCGGTAGTGCGGGTGCTGCTGGAGCACAATGCTAATATCAACGCGAAGACTGACGATGGAGGTACGGTGCCGTACTTCGCGGCTGAGAAAGGGAAATTGTCAGTGCAGCAGCTGCTAGAGCACAAGGCGGATGTCAACGCGAAGGCTTGGACTGGAGGGACGGCGCTGCACTGGGCGGCTTGGGAAGGGCACGAGGCGGTAGTGCGGGTGCTGCTGGAGCACAATGCTAATGTTAACGCGAAGACTGACGGTGGAGGTACGGTGCTGCACTTGGCAGCTGAGAAAGGAAAAGCGGTAGTGCGGCGGCTGCTGGAGCACAAGACGGGTGTCAACTCGAAGGCTTGGACTGGAGAGACGGCGCTGGACTTAGCGGCTGGGAAAGGGCACGAGGCGGTAGTGCGGCTGCTACTGGAGCACAAAGCGGATGTTAACGCGAAGACTGGCTATGGAGGTGCGGTGCTGCACTTGGCGGCTAAGAAAGGAAAAGCAGTAGTGCGGCGGCTGCTGGAGCACAAGGCGGATGTCGACGCAAAGGCTCGTAAGGTTGCAGGTGCCTCTCCCTATCCTTCATTCTCGTCCATACGATTACTTACAAGATTTATGAGAAAACAAACACGATCTGTCATGCCCATCCGCACAGTGAGACTTATCCAGTCTGGCATTTTTGCAGCCAAATCCAAGGGTTCCCAGTGCTAGACTGCTTTCGATACACAGTACGGAAGACATCAGGAACCTGAAAATCCTTAAATCGTGAAAGACACCTAAAGAGCACTGCTAGAAATAATGGACAATACTAAGTCGAAATTTCCCAGCCCAAGTTTTGAAAGCGCTATCACTCTTTACACAACTAGCCTCTTACGGTAGCCGTGAAAAGCCCACTTTTAGCAGCAAAAGAAAACATCAAACCGCGGCGCGCTCACCAGCACCTCACCCAGCTGCCGCCGCTTTAAACGGCGAGCTACATGAGCCTGGGCGTTCCTTACCCCGCCTACCACTTCATTCAATATCCCATGTTGGCGCTCCAAACATAACCTGGCGAGTCCCGAGCGGAAAATGAGCCAAGTGCTAGAAATAGAGGGCGTCAGGTCCCCTTCCTGTCGCCGCCCAATCATCGTTGTCACTATTGCCTATCTTCGCTGTTGCTACCGACTACATCGTGCGTGCCTATACTACCACCCCGACAGTGGCTACCGAATGGATAGTGGCTCACGATCACGCTGTGAGAGCTACGGAGCGGAGAATACAGCCTTCTTACATATTCCGAACACGTAGGAGCTATCACGTTCGGGCTGGACTGTCCCCCAACTTAAACCTCTCCCAAATCTGCTTTATCTTGAGTAGGGGAGCACCTACGGGAGAGGCTCTCCTGGAAAAAACCACAGCTAAAGGCTATAAACCCGGCGCCCATCGAGATAAGGATGTTATAAAGGAAATACCCAAATATGTCCAGAAAACTCTCAGAGATCAAAATTAGGCATTGAGCCGATATGTGAGGTATGTATCGTTAGAGCTATGATGTCTCAAAAGGACTGTACACACCTCTTGGTATAGGTGGGTTGAAGCTCTAGAAGAGGCGAGAGGAGAAAAAAGCAAAGTGGATATAGGCGATGAGACAGCCCAACAAACTAACCCAAATGCGGTTATGCGTCTACATCTGGCTGACTCTGGTGCGTAATCGTACTTTACCGCATATTACCAATTCCGACTATATCAGTTATACATCTATCCATGTGAATCTAGTAGCGGCTACAAGCAAACTACAGTAAAAGCCAATCGCATCAACAACAATCCTCAGGGTAGCCGTTCATTTGCCCTATAGCACACGTCGGAAGCCGTTACTACTCCTGAGTTTTATCTTGATCATCTTACCACTCACGAGTCATGATACGGTACTTGCCCGGGGCTCAGGCGACTTTAGACCTACATGAAGCCCGGCGCTTATTAATTTCAAGCCGCTACATTTCTAATTTGGTATCATTTCTAAGCAAATGTTGGTCCTTGACGAGTATAAATAAGACGTCATCTGCAATGGAGGTGGGTGGGGAGAAGGTCTGAGGGGAAATCAAAAGGTGAATTTCATGGTCGACACACGACCGGACGCATGGCCCAAAACCACAACGCTTCCACGAACAGCCGCGCTCGTTGCTCGATAATCGGAAGGAAGCCAAAGCAAATTTTCTATCCCTCGAGCTACCCACTGCTCCTTCACAAACATACCACGTGGAAGGGTCGGTCGAGAGAGGGCTGCGCTGAGGGGAAGAGAGAGAGTATCTAACTGTCCCCTATCGGTCTCTAGGCACGACCCATCGACGGAGAATGAAAGTGCTGTAATAGCGGTGTCAACCACGAGCTCCTGCAGCACCGCTCCCGCGGCCGCGTCCCACAGCCGGACCGTCTTGTCCCTTGATGCCGACGCCAGCTGCTTGCCGTTCGGCGAGAAGGCCACGGCGTGGACGTAGTCCGAATGGCCCTTGAGCGTCTGCAGCGCCGCTCCCGTGGCCGCGTCCCACATCCGGACCGTCTCGTCCCACGATGCCGACGCCAGATGCTTGCCGTCCAGCGAGAAGGCCACGGCGATGACGCGGTCCGAGTGGCCCTCGAGCGTCTGCAGCGCCGCTCCCGTGGTCGCGTCCCACATCCGGATCGTCTCGTCCGTCGATGCCGACGCCAGCTGCTTGCCGTCTGGCGAGAAGGCCACGGCGTGGACGGATCCCGAATGGCCCTCGAGCGTCTGCAGCGCCGCTCCCGTAGCCGCGTCCCACATCCGGACCGTCTCGTCCCACGATGCCGACGCCAGATGCTTGCCGTCCGGCGAGAAGGCCACGGCGATGACGCGGTCCGAATGGGCCTTGAGCGTCTGCAGCGCCGCTCCCGTGGCCGCGTCCCACAGCCAGACCGTCTTGTCCGTCGATGCCGACGCCAGCTGTTTGCCGTTCGGCGAGAAGGCCACGGCGTGGACGGAGCCCGAATGGCCCTCAAGCGTCCGCAGCGCCGCTCCCGTGGCCGCGTCCCACATCCGGACCGTCTCGTCCCACGATGCCGACGCCAGATGTTTGCCGTCTGGCGAGAAGGCCACGGCGTGGACGTCGTCCAAATGACCCTCGAGCGTCCGCAGCGCCGCTCCCGTGGCCGCGTCCCACAGCCGGATCGTCTTGTCTGCCGATGCCGACGCCAGCTGCTTGCCGTCCGGTGAGAATGCTATGGCGAGGACGGAGCCCGAATGGCCCTCGAGCGTCTGTAGTAAAGCACTCCAATCCTTTTGCACATCGGGTAATCTTTGCATCCAACGAGGAATCTGGTCTTCAAACTGCTTTCTTACTATACTCATCGCTGGCGTAAAGATGAGCGCACTGCAATATATCTGGAGGGGAGCCTGCTCGAATGCTGACCGGCTATGTAGGGCGAATCGCTTCATATCGTAGATAAATGCACATAAACGGGAGCAATCACTGCTCTTAACGGTGGGTTAGCTAATATCTCGTGATATGCAATAAGTAAGCTTACACGAGCAATAGACTCTAAGGAAGTTATCGTAAGAATCCCTTCGGAGACCTTCCGCATCCAGCTTAGGGCCTCAAGCCAATGAAGCAGATGCGTCTCTAGAAACTGATGAACTTGGTCGTTGTCATGGAGCTGGGCACCGCTCTTTTGAAGATGCTGGACCCAGTAGAGACAAGCATACTGAACCTCGGGAGGAAGGCATTTGTCCACTCGACTACTCTCTATATTAGTCACAAGTACACCGAGGGCCTTTACGCCACAGATATCCTGCTTAAGAGAGGCGGCCATGAGCCGCATACAGCTATCGGCTAACGTCCAGTGCGCTTGCTTCTTATCCACCCAGAATTTTAAATTACCGCACCTATCTTTGTCAAGGAGGAAGTCGCGAAATGAAGGGTGATGCAAACGGATCGGGCGGGTTTGGTCCTTTGGAATATCCAGGATAGAATGAAGATCCTCCAGCGTCTGGCTAACCTCCTGTTTCGTGGTATGGAGTAGCCTGCTCAGGCAGTCGGAAGAAAGGGGGGAGAATAGAAGAACTATACATCCAAGAATGTGTCTCAGCATGCTATACAGATCTTCTTTCTCTTCGTCCGTGTAGTCGGGGTAGATAGAGTTCTTGAGGACAGTGATATAGATCTCGTTGAGGTGCTTCTCCGGTGCAGTGACACAGGTGCTGCTACCATTAAGAATCGTGGCGAGTCTCCTCGCAGCGAATCGTTTGCCATCGCGAATAAATCGACATGCAGTTGCGGCCCATATGAATAGGCCACTTGCATTCTGGACCAAACATCTGATGACCTGTTCGCCCGGCCAGCTAGCACCTAGGGCGCGTTCCTGCCTAATAATTCGTAGATTATATTCCAGGAAAATAGAGATATCGTGGTCTACGATTGCCCGCGGTATATTGTGAAGTACAAAATCCTGGTTCTTAGGGCCAGGTATTTGACAAAAGTCGTATCGAATCGGAACCTCAGGTCTACTCGTCAGAAAAATTCGTAACCGGACCGTTTTCAAAGATCGAGCTTCTGCCAAGAGATGTAAAATCGTCCGGATATCATTCTCACCCTCGCATTCATCTAGGGCATCAACAATAAGAATATACGATAACTGCGATGGCTGAGAAGAGTTTCCATCAAGCTCAGACAACGGCTGAAGGATGAGCTGCCGCCACTGGTCGTGGAGTGACTGGCACGCAATGTTGTTGTTCTCCGAAATAGCTCCGCAAATATGGCCCTTAAGTGACGGCAACTTGTTCGCAAGCTGCACAGCAATGGTAGTGAAGAATTTACGCGCATGGCCAACGTCTCCATCACCTCTTGAGAAGAAGAAGCTTGCCCCAAGACGTTTTTGCTCAAAGTATTTGCGGGCGATAGTACGGGCAATAGTAGACTTCCCCGTGCCAGCCAAGCCGTTCAGCCAGAAAATGCATCTCTCGTCTTGTCCGTCAGCCCACGCCCTTATCTCCTCGATAACGCCGACTCGAGTATTCTGGAGGCAGATGGGGTCATGTTGACTCTCAGACGAGTTGAAGATCGCCTGGGTGGCAGTAGGCAGTTTGTCTAAGAACTGTTCCTGTTCTGCAATATCCGGCTGTTGTCTCTAGAAGAGAATAAGTATAAGCGTGGACAAGCCGGAGAGGAATATTACCCTGATTTCTAGTATTATCTCCTGACGAGTATCGTCGATGTTCCTCATAGTGTTTTCATGTAGAGTCTTCGTCAGCGTAAGCTGTGCTTCGTGTGCTGCTTGAAAGACATCCTGTTGCTTGACAATAGCATCGAGAATACTCTTTGTCGCTAAGTCGAGCTCTTTCAGAGTATCAAAATGCTCCCGCTTAAGCTGAGAGACTTGTTCCCTATGTTCCACATATTATCAGCATTACTAACGCTCCGAGATGGCATTGTATACCTTAAATCCACGACAACGTGGAAGTTCAAATCTTCTTTAAACTTTGCTAGCCGTTTCTCCAGCCCTTTAATTTCCTCCCTGCTCCATATGCTCCGTAATGCTTTCCTTACACTCTCCCACTTTTGCTGCCTGTCCTTCACCTTGACCTGGTCCAGCGCCGCCAGCAAGTCATTTGCAGCGTCCTGGCACGAAAGGCAAAGGCTCTGAAGGGCTCCATTACTAATGGTAGTGGCGTTATCTTTGAGCTTCTTGTTTAATACCGCTAGACGTTTTGTAGCAGTCTCAATATCAACATGTTCCGCCAGAGCGCCGTTACTGGAATAGTAAAGCTGGACAGATTTGGAGATGAGCTTCCCGCTGAAGTCCACAAACTGGACGATGTTTCCGACGAGGCTAATCGCCACTAGGGTTTCCATTACATGATGGTCGGAGGCTAAGGGTGTAGGGATGATCTTGCCGTCTTCGAGAGGGTCTTCCTTCCCAAGATTAGGTTGGCACAGTCGGGTCGAAGGCGGGAAGGCAGGCAGATGTGGGGCTGACGTTTCGCATCCAGAAGCAGAGGGTAGCGAGGGCAGATAGAATAGGTACTCCGCATACTACCTATTACGGCATAGCGTGACACGTGACGATTTCCTGCATTACGAGCTGAGTGGGCGAAAACACATAACACGCCTACCTTCAACTCGCGACGCGACCGCCGATTAAACTCAAGTCTCCCAGGTCCTGTCGCAGTCAAATGGCTTCAAATGGTAAGATCCCTTCCATACTATGCAAGTTCATGAGCCTAACTCCACGTTTGAGCAGATCGTGAGGAGCGCCGATTGATGCGCCAGCGAGGAGCTGGGTAGGAAGCCCAGTCCCAATCGTCCTGCCCACAGAGCCACTGCTAATATTCAACATGTATGTAGGACGCATCAGCTCGCAGATGTTAGCTTCGGGATCGACGTCACTCTACCTTCCATCGTTCCCCCGCAATCGCCGCGAGCTACACGATCTACTCCTCGAGGACAGGCACAACCGACGCCTGCTACGAATCGGCGTCAAGGCGCACGGAGAAACACCCCCAGGAGCACTCCACAAGAAGCATCTGTGACCATAGGCGGCAATGAAGAGCAACAGCCGCGTCCACCCCCGCCTATCACGGAAGACAATGCGCCGAAGAGGAGAAAGTTACTCGGTGAGGATTACAATCGTGATTGAGTTCCACATTTGATTACTATTCTAATTACGTATCAAAGGCCCTGCGTCGGTTCGAGATCCTTCAGCCCCCTTTAAGCCTCCTTCGGGGAGTCGCAGCACTCGATCATCGGGTCCCGCAGAGTTAGGTAGCCTACCATACCGATCACCTCGCACGGGAGGAAAAGGCGATTCCGAGGCGCCGTCAAGCTCTCCACTCTCGGGAAAGCAGCAGTCAACACAACGAAAGGGGGATATTTTGGACCTTCCAGACAACAAAGTGGAAGAAGCCGAGCCACAATCCAGCGCAGCTCAACGAGAAGCGCAGGCAGAAGCTTCAAAACCGAAGAAACCCGGACGCCGGCGCAAGTCAGATACGAGAGAGGTTGAAGAGGAAGATGCCGTTCCTTCAAGACGGCCGAAAGCGTCAGACATGGCCCCTCCAGCACCTCCTATAGCGACGAGAAAGCCAGGGAGACCTAGAAAATCGGATCTCTCCGACCGATCCGTGGCAGCTCCGCAGGCAGGAGTGGGCGAGACGAATGAATCCATAGAGCCGGAAAAACCTACGCTGAAGAAAAGGAAGTCAGGAAGGCCTAGGAAATCAGATGTCTCTGAATACATTATAGAAAGTGTTGAAAAAGATGCGGAAGAGGAAGAGCCCTTGCAGGACGCACCATCCTCCACCAGACGCGACTCAAGGCACAGAAGATCGGGCGCATCAGGCATTGTGCAACCAGAGGACGATGGAGAGCAAGAGGAGGCGGATGAGGATGAGGAAACGGAACACGATTCTGAAGAGCAGCCACCTGCGGTACCAAGTCGACCGCGAGGAAGGCCCAGACAGTCAGACGTCACAAATGTAGACTCTAGCCATGAAGCTCGGCAACCGCATACCAAGAAGACGAAAGAACCTTCACGAAAACGCGGTCGTCCATCAAAATCCGATGGACCTGCTCGCGGTCGCGCCAGCGATCCCGATCGCCGGAATTCAGCCAGAGACGCGTTCCCCATCGTCGTCCACCGCCTTTCAACCCATCACAAAGGCGACTACGACGGACCAGACGCAATCTATAACCCACTTCCGCCGAATTCGAAACGCGGCGGTGTCAATGCTGTTGATGTCCTTAGCCAACTCTGTCGGGAACTCATTTACGGATCCGTACAAAAACTACAGGAAGGCGCAGAGCAGGAAGAGGACGAATCCAGGGTGGGCGAGTGGAAGAGGAAGCGAAAGGCTGTCGAGTCATTTGGCGAGGAGCTGGAGGAGCGACTTTTCGAGATGGTAAGTCTACCAATCTAGCTGCGGTCTACGATATACTGCTGCCGGGAGTCCTTGGTATACTTGTGGATATTGCTCACACGAATTACGGGTTTAGACGGAGGCTCTCGATTACAATCATGTTCTATTGACGAGAGTCCGAAAGGCAAATAAGAAGAAATTGATATTGCGGGAGAGGCTTCTAGAAATCCGACGGGAACGGGAGCAAGTGGCACTGAAGATGGATGAAGTTCGCCGTGCACACGAGGAGGGTGGCAAGGCCGCAGAGGTATGATATCCCATTTTCGTTTAATTATAGACGTCAACCCAGAGGATTTTCAATATGTGGGTCTTCCGTTACACAACTGATAATGGGCGAAAACAGGATTTCGAGACCAAGAATTCGGCATTTCACGATATCGAGCTAGCCATCGAGCGCGGAAAAACGCGGCAGCAACAGCAACAACGAGATGGGACTAGTGATGACGACTGCAGTTTGGTTGGATTGGAAGTAATGTTAAAGACTGTCGCCGACGACGTTAGCTCCACCAGCGATGCTGGGTCTCTGTTGGGACGAATTAAAGCCTTTAACGGCTTCCTTGAACGGGCGGCGGCGGTCTTGGAGGGTAGAGCCTGAGGCTGTAAGTTCCAGTCCGCACAGGCTCAGCACTGTTTTCCTCGTTCACGTATAGATTCAGACTTACATGGTCACGTACGCTGATACGCGTCTGAAGGGCGCCGTGTATGTATGCACGGGGGTGGTGCTGTGTTTGTGATACCGCATGTTGTGTAAGGGAATTGATTATAGTTCAATGAAACCCACCCATCGCTTGTGTCACTGGTACCTTGGGGTCGCCAGGCAATATATGAATCCACATTTAACTTTTAGGTTCGGAATGGTAGTGAGGGGCGTCGATATATTGGATGGTGGCTCTACTAGCTCCTCCAGTAGCGTTCTAGACGATTCAACCTCGCCCCACACTCGCCCTACATTCTCCTCCGGTGGCATTCTAGATGTTTCAATCTCGCCCTACATTCAGTGTTTAATGGGTTTACTCTCACTCGTGACAGTAGCGACTGCCTCGACGTCAAGGGAAACCTTGGACGGGCCGTCCTACCCGGAGCACCGGTTCATTACATGTTGGTCTCCCAACCCCCAGTTTCCCGGCTCCGTGCATGCAGTAGCCGAGTGGCTGTCATCACTCTGGACGATTTGTAGCCATGTCGCATGCCTCCTACATTCCACAACGCAGAACAGATAACTCCCGGAGAGTATGTTCTGGCGCGTGATTACCTCGTGTACAAGTTTCCAGTGCGCATCTCTCGCCTGGGAAGCTGATTCTCGCCACATGGAGCGTGTCCTGTCACGGGCGACTAGGTTATCCAAAGTGTGGGGGTTAGGTGATTCACACTTAAATGAGATGGTGTTGTGGGTGGCTTACCCCTACCTGCCGAAAATCCATTGTATGCTGGGCATAAGTGTATAAGTACATAACCGATATGTCTTGTATCACACCCTTCGCCGTGTGGGGGTTCTGCGGTCCGTATTTCGGAGGACGTTCGCGCTATTGATGGCGTACTGTTCCGTTTTCAGCTAGCTCCTTCTAACCCGTTTCGAATTCAACGCCGAATGACTTGTGTTGTCCTGTCTTGGTCAATTTTCGAGGCTGCTGCGCCGGCCGACTTTCGGAGGCGGCATTTTCCAGTCCACTGTCGAACGACGCAACCATCGTGACTGAGAATTACTCCTGATATCACTGCGCTGATTCTTACATGTGATACGACGAACGCCCATGGGCGCATAGTTCTCAAATGTTAAAATGATCAGAATTTCTCTGAAGTATATAGTAAAATATTGGCTAAACACAGTTTAAGAATATAGATCGTGAAGACATGTACGGATGGGAGCCATCTATGACTGAGGACCGACCTAAACCGTTGCTAAAATGAAACGCGGCAAGCACCCCATGACTGACCGTATCATCAGTCCCGTCATCATCCATCAGATACGGCCACTTAGCGAAAAACAGCATTCCAGAATATGACGAAGAGCGCCTCGAAAACAACCGAAACCCCGTCGACGATCCAACAGGGCTTGAACTGTTTGGTATTCGCTCCCAGAATGTGGCGCTCTGCATGGAAGTGACCCGGAAAAGCATTTAGCGCAAACTCAAAACGCCCTGTCCGATCCCGCCAATGGCGCAAACAAAGGTAACACAACGACATTGCCGGTATATCTGACTGCTCACCCAGGTATCTCACAATCGCCTGACACAATCCCCCGCTTATTCCTAACGTTCAGCCATGAATCGCTCCGTTGGTAATATACCGCAGTACTCTTGGGGGTCAAGGTCGATGCCTAGAGTTGCCGCTGCCGTGCGGATGCGCTCGCGTTGGCGAAGGATGTTCTGAACTACTCGTTGTGGATCTGAGTAGTGCTGGTTGTTCACGATGAGGTTGTCAGAGGTGACGGGGGTGTTGCGTGCTTGATTGCGGTTGGCTTGATTGTTGGTTTGTGTCCCGGTCCTTTTCCTCTTGTTAGTGTTGTTACTCCTGGGAGGTGCTGCGACGAGGTATCTAAGGGGTATAAATGCCTTCTTGCTTACAGCGTTTGTGGCTGACGAGGAGAAGGGAGAGTCATGTTCTTGTTGTTGGTGTTCGTGTGCGAGGCCATAGCTATGTAGAGGAGTACGGGATGCAGTAGAATGCAATTGCTTTATTTTATTGAGTTTGCAGGAGTTGGTGTGACATCGAGTGACTTCAACAATTGGGAGCTTTTTGAAGGAAAGGGGAGACGTAGGAGGCTCTTTATAGGGGATTCAAGCAGGTCTATTATGGGGGCTTAAAACCCACCCTATGTGTCCGCTGCGAATGCATGCTTGGGGTAGCAATATTTTATTTGAATAATACCCTACGTGTGCGTATTTACATATCGATGCGGCGAACCATCGTCCAAACCACGACCATCCTCAGCCGCTCCACACGCCAAGAGATTACGCACAAGACTTAGCAACCACATCTGCCTTCCCCTCTTTTCAATGCGCCATTTTGTTTGAGCCTCTTTCTGCTGGCGAACAGCCAAACCCAGAACTACACCTTCCCGAGTTGTAGCCTTGCAATTTGCGAACCGTTTGCAAACCTACAAAACTGAGTGGTTTAAATCCCCCGATCTTTCCAGGTGTTTAGAGTCTCTCTAGGTTAGTTTTGATTTCGCCCAACTCCTTCGACCTCCACTGCAAACATCCACGGCTTAACGCCAAAACATTTCAGTATTCTATTCTTTCCTTCAGTTTTCTTGTTTCTCATACTCACTGGCACTGTCGGTAGTACTCTGCACAATGTTTCTGAGTTGTTGAGCTGTATTTGTTGCTCCGGCTTATCAATGAACGATCCGCTCGTTTCGTCAACTTAACTACTCGCTTACTCCGTCACATAAGTTACAACAGTGACTGCTAATAACTCGAAACTAATATAATTCCAGAACAGCTTACCTTTAGCATTCGAATTCCGTGCAGAACTTCACTCCCGCTAGCGCTTCCCGATTATCATTCCACGAACTCAAGAGCCTTTGCGTGGAACGCCCTGTGTTCCATAACTCTCGTCCTTTGGCTTTGGTATCAACGGTTCACCGCCGAGCACGTCTTTACTCTCCACGCAGATCTACCCAAGGAAGAGGAACACTATTCTACCAGTGGATCCGAGAAGCGATTTAAACCTCCGTACTCCACACAGCGATCAAGGTTTGTTCTTCCCAAGGTTTCATACGCGTAGTTCGTGCACGTGACCGCAAATCCACCTACCAGCCTACGACTAGATTCACGGCCCCCGATTTGCTCGTTCCAACCACGCGCAGACATAAGCTGGCGCGATATCTCATAGGACTGCCACATAGCCAGAGAGGAGTGATTCTGCCTTGATAGTTCTGTGCTTTAGGGCCCGATTTTCCTTGGTTACAGCATAGCATCGAGATGGGCTGGTTCTGGGGTCCGTCCGACGACAAAGTTCAATCGAAACCCGCAGATCCTCTCGAAAAGCTGGATCCTAGCCTACGGGACTTTCTACAGAAGGAATCGCCCGTCAAATATGGACCGACCAAATCTAGCGCAATCCCAGGAGGGAGCACAGAGCCGGCGTCCTCGAGCAGTGCGCGTCCATATACCGACCAATTAGCATCCTCTCAATCTCCCGGGCAATCCGATGCAACCTCCTCCACCAGCGCAGACTCATCACCTTCCGTTCCTCCCCAATCGCTTTTCTCGGATGGCCGCTACGCCCACATCTGGAAAACATACACACCCCTTTCCGACGTTGAAAATCGGAATAAAACCGACCAGGATAAGCTCCTGGATGTTCTGGAAGGTTACAAGCACCGCAAGGCTGAAATCGGCCGGGCCGCACTGGAGAACTGCGCTATGGAACAATGGGCCGTGACCGACTGTTTCCGAACTGGCGGATGGAAGTCTCGACTGACAATGTGTCGGTCCGAAAATAAGCAACTGGAGCGGTGTTACACGATGCAAGCGGTTGGTTCCTCCACTCATCTTGTTTTACAATATTTCAAGTTGAAGCGCAAGAAGCGGAGACTAATACAAAGCCTTACAGAAATTCCTCAAAGCGCTTGGTTACCTATCAACCTACGACCGCCCTCCAGGAGTTGACGAGCAAATCCAAATGCATGCGGACAAGCTCTACCACCAAATGCTCGATCAAGAAGCCGCTGTCGAACGCGCTCAAGCCGAAGGTCTCCCTCCTCCTGTCTTCGAACCACTCCTTCCTTCTTCCCAAACGACACAGGGCCAATCTACGGCCCCTCCAGCACCCCAAAAACAAATAGATCAACTTTCCTACGACGCGCAAGCACAATTGACGAAACGTCTAAAAGGCCTCTCAGATAAGGAGCGAGAAATCGAAGAGAAAGCGATTGCGGCCGAAATCGCGGCGGGAGAGCAACTGGCGGACCGCCTTACGGACGTTTATAAGGAACAAGATCGAGCGCGAGCCGAGCGGAGAGCAAAGGGCCAGCAGACGGTTGCGGATCAGATTCGTGGGATGTTCGGACGATAATCCAACAATCTCAGGTCCCAGAAATGCCACGGAAGGGAGTCCGAATGTCCGTTTTTCATCGTTGTTATACGCATCCTGGATAGACCCTGGGGAAGGGGACAGTTCGGCCAAATGAAGAGTTCCAGAGTGAGCCGCCAGTAATAACGTACCAAACCAACTAACCAAAAATCCCTGGCGGACACACAAAAACTCCGCGAAACAACAACTTTGCATTCCCTTTCTGGAGGACTTCACGGTTTTATCTTCTACATTCCTCTTATAGCGTCTCTCGTCTCCTCTCTACTGCATCGATCAAATAAGGGTCTCCGAAACGGAAGAACGCAAAACGCTTGACGAAATTATTAAAACAAAAAAAGGGTGCGCGTGCCCGTGGGGTGGCGCGGTCTTCGCACTTTTCCGCAGTAACGGCTTCTGTAACATACAAGGCATTGGGTCATAACCCAAAAATTTTACTGCACCTTCATGTCCCTCTAATCTGCATATATCTAATACACCTCTCTAAATTTGCTTTGAGTCCTTTCAGAAAAATTTCTTTTTGGGAACACCTCCGTGAAATTACCATTGACACTACCTCTCCCAGAAGGCTTCAATATCTCTGGACTGAAATGGACTCAGTTCTATTTCCTCGCTGGCTGGACTGGGAGCGGAATGGCTTTGCTAAAAGAAAGTGAAGTTCCAGCGGTTCCACCGTAAGTATCGGAAAACCCCAAGCGAACCGAATTTTCGACGATGGATTCGCGGAGTTCCGAGGCGGTTCACAATATCCACGACATTCAGAAGCTATCCCTAGCGCAATCCCATGATTCTGCAATGAGAGATTCTCCAACACAGGCCGGCTCGACTTCCCCGACACCATCCCCGTTGAGCAGCCAGGAAAGGGCTGCTAGCACTAATTTAGCACCAACAGATCTTTCATTCAAGATTCGGACCCCTGGCGGCGAGTCCCCGACACATCCACGGCGAGCATAAGCGAGATCTGGCGAAGGGGAGTACGGAAATACCTTGCCAAGTAAAAAGCTTGATCTGGACTTTCAGAGGACAATACCCGGGGCTGAGGGTGCTGAAATCGCCCGCCAGGCCACTGGTCCCAAGCGGCTCTATAATCCCACCACAGATAAGCCTTTGTTCAGGTCGGAGATGGTTGGCGTTGTGGACTCGTCGAACCTTTCGCCGGTTTCAGGACTTCCCCGTGTATTTGAGAAGCACCCTCGGCCCAAAAAGGAGCCCCCCCGAAAAAAGGATGGCCGAATTCCTCCCAAGGAAATACGACCAGGTTCGCCCAAGGTAACCATGAGGCAAGCTCAGCCTCACCACATCTTTCAGCCCCAGTCTGTGGAGCCGCATAACAGTGACCCAACTCAGCTGAAGCAAGACGGTATAGGGCTGGTCTTGCAGCCTGAGACTCGACCAATCAGCCAAGATCAACTTGTAGCTGAGGCTAAGGGGATATATGCCGGGTTAGTCATGATTGAGGCCAAATGTGTCGATGTTGATAATAAGCAAGCCCTTGCTGCAC